>VDFB02013864.1:0-47083 GCA_007258455.2 Sequoia sempervirens | reverse complement strand
TATGGTCTCTATCGTTAAATGTAGCTATTGTAGGTTTGAATCAAGAATCTTCTGGAAACTGTAATGTTATAAGTAGTTCAATAGTTACTTTGAGAGAGACGGTGCCCTAATCTAATGAAGTTGAATCCTTTTTGAAACTCTATCAAGAATGAATTAAGTTTTTACCAAAAAATTGTTCAAGGCTTGCATGGCCAGTGAGAATTAAATCAATGAGTATTTTAAGGAGAAGCATCATTGTCTAGAGTTTTTGTTAAATCTGTGAGTTGTTCATTGTGTTTTATAATGCTTATATTATGTTTTGAGATTAAGCTTCATGTTTAGAACAAGTTATGGATTATATATTACTATGATGCCTATTTTCTTTGCAATTTCGCATTGGTACATTGTATAACAGATGCAAAAAATAGCATGCTTAGAAGCTTTCAAATTCATTAATATGAATTGCTTTTCATTGGACGTTGTGTTAGAAAACAGTAAAACACAGTACCAAAAGCAAAATCTTACCATGTGAGCAGAAGCATCATATCCACTCAAAGTGTACTGACTCATGAGGAGTCCTAAAACAAAAATATAAGGTTTACTATGAATTCCAACATCATTATCAGTGTTGAAGTGTTTGAAAACAAATTCAGCGCTCGCCTTCTTTGGAGCAACAACAGGTATAAGAATCATAAGAACAAAAACACCTGAAAGGAGAAAAAGCATTTAGTCCTAAAAATTGAATTTGTCCCATGAAATTATCACTCTATAGATAAACTTCAGAATATATTTTCAGATCAGAGATCCTCAATTTGCTGATGCTTACCTAAAACATTCCATGCAGCAGATAGTGTCCCAAAAAATGATAACCATGTAACTGGAAGACTATTAAGAATTGCATGAGAGAAAAGAATCCCCCCATGAAAACATATGACAACATACTTGGAGGCACTGTATCCACCACCATTGTTGCCTCCTGTACTGAGAAGGATAATCACTTGAACCAGTTGCGCAAGAGAGAAATCTATACTTGTAGTAACTGCCCACTGAAAGAAACAACATTAGCAATGATAAATATATCAAACAAATGTGTCTTTTATAAGGCAACAATAACAACCATTAGGAAACCTTCCATACCATGTAACCCATGCATATTTCTAAAATAAAAACTAAATATACAAGCAAAAACATGCAACTTCAAATGGTTTCAGTTCCTCATCATCAAGTTTGAACATATTTTTCTGTGTGGAAGAGAATGTTTTGACCAACCTGACCAACTATGTTAAACCTGCAGGGCACACAAAACATGCAAGTGTTAAAAGGTATCATATTTTCCTACTAAACGTGTCATTCTTTGAACATTTATTCATATAAATTTTATGCAACATTATTGTGAAACAATATTTACTATAGATTTTATACCATGGTAGCTATTTGAATAATTTATCCTCGCACAGTAATTTTAAAATATCCTTGTTGCAGATAGATTTTGTCATTCAGACTGACCAGTCTATGGATATCTCAAACTTCAATTGCACTTGAGAATATAACCTTAGATTATGCCAGTTGTAAAGTTTGTTTCAATTACGTCCAGGGAATCTCATGTGCATAAGTTTAGGACTTCAGAAGGCTTCTAAGGTCATTGTTGTAAATATTTCAATCCTCTGAACAGAAACCAACTGCAAAATAAATTCTTCAAAACAAGAGTGAAAATCAATAGCTGACTGTCATTTTATAGTTTATCTGATTAACAATAACTGTTCTTGAAAAGAAAGGAATTAGGATTTGTTATTACCAACACACTTTAAAAGAAGATTGCATCATAAAGACCAGCCCTAGCATCTAAATTTAATCCCTTCAAGGATTTAATCCTCTGCATATAAGTGTGTGTTCAGTTTTTGTTACAGAAATCTAAATTATCAATCTATTGAGACATGTAGTCATTCTGTCTGCCATTTAAGAGTTGCTATCAACGGCTTGTGTCCCATATATACCAACTAGAGTCAGTGCCCTTTTTTGATTAAGAACAGAAAAACTGTATGCATCAACATAAGATAAGTTGATATTTAATGATAGCCCAAAAAAATGGTCTGTAGAACTTACCAAAGTGTGTTGACTTGTTTCAAACATTATTTCTATGAATGTTTAGTTTAAAAATAAATTGCCTAAGTTGTGGTTTGTTGTCTTTATTCAAGATTTGATGTACTAGAGTCTAGGTTACAGCTGCAAGCATCCATATAACTTACCCTAAATTCATTATATACATGCAGGTTAAAAAGGACGAGTGTCATGGTCTACTTCATTTAAGTTACTACACTGTATAGACCCAAGGTGTATACAAGAGGGTTCATCTTCCAGTTTCGCTGTGTGGCTCATGTGAGCTGGTTCTTAGTTTTGCAATCATGAGTTCTTTTTGAGACTGGTAGACTTTACTCCAAAAAACATTGCAACTACTGGTATGGGGAAAAAAAATCTACTTGATAGTCAACACATGAAAAAAAAAAATCATCTTTGTAAAGAATAGCAGCAACCACTTATTTCATCTTAAAAGTTAAATGCCTTTTCTACCATGCAACAAATACTACCATCGAAATACTGGACATATGATGGATTATTAAGAAAGGAAAGTTCAATATCATAACTTGAAAGGTTTTAAGGGTCTTACCAGCCTGTTATCCATGAGGCAAAGGGACCCCACTCCTTTCCAGCAAGCATGGCACTCCAGTAATAGAGACCTCCAGAGGTAGGATAAGAAGAGCAAACTTCGGCCATGGCAAGACCCACAAACATAGTAAAAAAACCAGCAATAAGCCATCCATATACCATAGTCACTGGACCTCCATAGGTGAGCCCCGTATTATACAGTGTTGTTATCCCGGTCAAAATTGATATAATCGAAAACGATAATGCAAAGTTTGACAATACCCTGCACAAAGGAATGAGAAAATAGATTCCTTATTCTTGAGATGCAGCAGTATTTTCACAAGATACAAAAACAAAAATATGAACAAAAGAGATCCTCTGCATCAAATCTACCACAGAATAAAAAAAATCATGTTTAAAGGTTGTTGAAAGTGCATTTTCAAAAAGCATTGGAAAGTACAAAATGAGATATGCAAAGAAGTTCAGAATTTGGATGGGATTCCTAGTACTATAAGATTAAAAATATCATTACAAGCAACTACTGATATTGCACGTTTTTAAGTATTTAAAAGCACAGTCCTAAAGAGACAGAGAACAAATCCATGTTAAAAACTAAAAAGTTGCCGAAATTATATTTTTCCTAACCATTAAATTTTAAATATTACAGTACAAAAACAAATAGAACTTCAAATTTTTGTGGCCTTGGAATCAAAATACTCCTCGTTTTCAAACAAATCATCATAAACAGCTATTGATTTTGTACTTCTTTTGCAGTTCAACAAGCAAGGGCATTTGTCTTTTGGGGAAAAAGAAATCATGCTAGAAAGCTATTCCTTGTGCAAATTCTCAAGCATTAGGAAGTTAAAGTACCAGGGATGCAAAGAACTTACAAATTTTGATAGGAAAAGTATTCTGCTGTTCTTAGAGCTAGACGCCTAAGGTCAAGGGGCCATGACGTAAAACAATTAGCAAGACACCAGCATCCAAATGGTATTTACTTGCAACCCTGGGGTTTGTAGAATCTTTCTTATTCCCACAAATTTAAGAATTGAGAATGAAATCAACCAGGAAACTGAAAGAACTGTTCCACACATTAACCAAAACTCCACGCACGGGCTAAGTTCTAGCCTTTCCAGAAAAACTGATACATCAACATGAAACATTCCCATGCTTCTATTCTTCAATTTTATCAGACAAATCAACCATTAAAATTGAACAGAAAACAGCAGAAAAATAAGGATGCTTTCACTCTTCTGCACTCTTGTTGTCTTTTAATCTCTCATTCTTCCAGATTGAATATTAAAGTACTCAATCAACCAGTCAGCTGCAAGCAACCATTCATAAGAAAATAAACAAACAACATGACTCATTCTCTCACCAATCAGAATCTCTCTGAGATCACCCACCCTCACTGAATTAATCTCATATTGAAATTCTCTTCAAGCCAAATGATAAAATAAGTTTAGCTTTGATGTTTACATAAAAGGTTAAAAGAGTTCAATAGAGCTCGAGGGTACTGGTTTAAGCTGCTGCTGCTATGGCAAAGAATCAACTATCAAAGATGAAGATCATAGGACTCAGTTTTACAATAGCATCTTTCATAGCAGTATAGTTATAAACATACAAACAAAAAGAAACCATCCTTCTCCATGGCAGTAACTTCAATCCACATTTAAATGATCAACCTGAATCAGGGATTGTCATTGTCCTCAGAGTCAGCCACCGGTGCAGTTGCAGCAGGCAGGGTCATCCCCAGGTTGAAGGCAACAGTATCAACACATGCCTGAAGGTGTCCCACTTGTGATTTCATATCATTGATCATGCCTTTAATTTTCTCATGATTGGCTCTGCTATTAAAGTCATGAACTACCAGATTCCTGTTATTCTTATATGAACTTTTAGAAACAGCTACCATCTACTCCATCTTCAGTCATTATGTTTGTCAATTTCCATAGTAACCTCGATGCATTTGTTAAGCGAGAACCTCAAATTTAGGCTCTGTATAAGCCCATGAACATAATCACTTAAACCCTCTTCAAAATTAGTAGCATCAAGCAGTAGCACTATAGCAAACCCCCTTCTGTTCCAACCTTCAGTTAGGACACAAACTCTTTCAGTCAGAACTTCATCCCTGGGAGGTTTACAACATTTCAAGGTCTTTTGGCTTAAGGGTGGGAGAAGGAGAGAGAAACATAGCATTTTCCGTTTCCTCTAGGCCCTCCACACTGTTCTTAGGAGTCATATAAGCCACAGAAATTCTGTGGCATGCAATTACTTTTCAATCTTAAAAGCCATTCACAAAAGTCAGGTAGGAGAAGTCTTCATTTTGAAGGTGTATGCAGCCCTTATAAGAGCCTGCTACAGATTTCATTAAGGCCCCTCTCATTTCTAACCGATTTCACCTTACTTTCAGGCCCAACCTCATCCCAGCTAAATGCAGAGAACAGAATGATATGAAAAATGGATCAGTTTGTTATCTCAAACTTCATGGAAGTATAACTCAACTTCAGAAGGCGTGTTGAACAAGGAACAGAGAGAAAATGGCAGAGAAATGGAGGTTTCAGGTACTTTGTGCGACACCACCAATTTGCAACAGGTGGAGATTTCATAATTGCCCTGCAGGTTTTGTCAGAGGAAACAAAAATTCCATACAGGACTGAGCAGCAGTTTCGTCAAGTAACAATTTTGCAATCACCCTTCTGACAAATAGCGGTTTCATCACAACTTCCAAAACAGCCCAAATTGTGACCCAAACACTTCCAACTGCTCATTCTTTTGACTTCCAATGCCTTTTGGTGTTCCTTATAGATTTGTATCAATATGTTGATCTATAAAAAAGCCCAGAAAAATGGGGTTGTATGAATTGTTGGATCTAAGTTGCTAGAGTAAATGTCAAACAAGAGTTCATAGTGAGTAATAGATTATAAAGGTTGATTAGACTTGTGAGAGAGCTGTTGTTAATATTCTTACGGACTGAATTCTTCAAGATCAAGGCTGCTTTTGTGCACAAGTGGCCTAGGAATATAATTGCCATTGAAGTTGTGGATTTTAGGTGAGTTAAAGCTCACATTTCACTAGAGTTTTCTCACACTTGCGGGATTCTCCAAGGTGAATCCTTTGTCCCCATTTTGTGGTGCTCATCTTGATCTTATCTACATTAGCTTGAAGTTTCTAGATTTGACTATGTAAGCATTTTTCGTCAATGCTTCAGATCACACTCCATGATCCATCATTAAGATATAGATAGAAAGAGAAGAGAATTTCAATGGTGAATGGAAAACTATGCTAGATAAATAGAGGAAGTGAGTGGGATTGACGCGGGAACAAAGAAACAGTAGAGTGAAAGTAGTCAACCACTTTTTTGATTCAAAATTACAAAATGAAAATGAAAATAAAAATATAAAAAAGAACAATACAAAATACCTGAGCTAAAATATAATAGAATATCTAAGAATATAAGACAACATAAAATTATGAATAAGCATGTGTGCAAATCTGTGTATGTGCAACAAGAAAACAATATATGACTAAAAAAATCAAATTACCTATACCTGAAAGTATTAGCAGGATAATGAAATTCTCCGAAAAAAATTAATGCTAAATTTTCAAATTACATCTTGATAATGGATCATGGAGTGTGATTCAAAATGTTGATGGAAAAATGCTTACATAGTCAAATCCAAGAATTTCAAGCTAATATCATGAACTATGGAAATTTTATGGCTTTAACTCATCTACATGTACACGTTCAACTTCGTAGATTTCCATTTCATAAATCCATATTTTGGTGTAATAACCCCACTCCAAAATAGGTGATTATATTCAACTTTAAAACTTATCTGTTCAAGATGGCCGACTTCTCTATAAAGAAGATAAAACACAAATCAATATGTTGGCTAACCCATTAAATTAATCTTGGCCGACCCATATCTTGTCGCCCTTATGAAGAAATTAACTAAATGAAAGTTACAAACTTAAGAGGCAGACCACACTCATATACAAGATGTTTGGTGGATATAAGATTATTATTAAGGAGGCCAACCCCCTTTGAATATAACAATGAAACTCATATAAACCAATGATATGGTATTTGCACAAAGATAATCAACCAAGGAATTATAAACAATTCATATGGAGCAATAAATACGATTATAATATGGAACAGCAAATTTGACTTGAGGAGCAGCAAGTAATTATAAGAAGAGCTGCAATTATTAAGATTATGGGCAGCGATTAATTGAAGGTACTGTGATTAATAGCAGCAATTGTTAAGGAAATAAAGCAAGCAAACTAATGCAGCGATTACCATTAAGAGGAATTAATATCAAGGAAATTATGAACAAACCAAGAGGTGCAACTGGTCTAGAGTAAAGGGCAATAAATTATATTAGTCAAATCTATTTGACAGCGATTAGCCTAAGACAAATTGACGCCTCCCTTGGGAAAGATATATCCTTTGTGAGGAGTTGTGATTCTTAGAAGAAGTCATGCCTTTTCAAGTGGAAGAAGGAAGATATAAAGAATGGTTAAAACATTGTGAGAAAAGGGGGTAGAATTCACACTTTTATTTATTACTGATTCCCAAAAGTTGGATCGCTCTATATGAGCAGAAAATGATAAAGATGGAAGCATATATTATAAAGGTATAAATCAGGGAAGGCTCCAAGATACATCTGCATGTTATTAAGGATATAAATCAGGGAAAGCGTTCAAGACTCGAGGCCTATATATTCATGATATATAGGCAGAACCATATACAAGCTAATGCATGATTTTAATGAAGAATTGAGTAACAACAAACTGGATCTAGTCAAGGATCACATTTATTCTTACATACAAATCAGAGGCATAATCAAGAAGGAATATACATAGCCTTCTCATCATAATGATATTCAGCAGGCCTCTTACATAATAACTATCTTTAAAAAGGCAAATCTGATTCTTTCCTTGATAAGAATCAAGACTTAGATCAAATTAATTATAATGCAAAAGAATCATAATAATCTATGCACTTCAATATCCATATAATATAAGATGGTTGACTTAACATACATCTAAAGGTGTTCATTTATCAAATATATTGCAAATTTAAATCATATTTTACAAATGCTCCTACAAGGGGGACATTTCATTTGGTGACTATTGTATGGACTATCTGTTGTGACCTTTTCACACATCGCCCCATTGCAAATGGGGACCCCCTAATTTTTGCTTCGTTTGGGTCTGTTGGCTTGATTTTGGTTGGTTTTCCTGTTGTTTCTCTCTTGTTCTGTCTATCTTTCCGGGGTGTGCCCGTCTGAATTGAAATTTTGGTTGTCTGAGAAATTAGGGTTTGCTTTCTCATGCCAGTTTGAGGTTGATTCGAGTAAGCAAATTGAAGTCTGAGCTTGACACTGCGTCCAGAGCACCTTAAACTACTTGCCTACAAATTTTGAGCTGAAACAGACAACTTGATAACTTTCAGTAGTTTTGACTTCAGAGCCAATTTAAGGGTTTTCATGTTGGATTTTTCAATGCATGTCTGGAGAATCTTTTTGGGTTTTTCAAGACCTTCGCGATGATATAACATGCAAGCCGAGATATTGATTTTCGACAACTCAAGCTTCAAAGGCTATTTTTGGGGTTTGCATGCGAATTTTTTCGGTGCATGTCTAGAGAATATTTTTGGGTTTTCTGAAACCTACGCAATGATATAACATGCAAGATGTGATGATAACTTTCAGCAATCTTGACTTCGGAGGCTAATTTTAGGGTTTGCATGTTGGAGTCTTCAACGCATGTCTGGATATTCTTTGTGGGTTTTTCAGGAGCTTCGCAGTGATGTAACATGCAAACCAAGATCAAGACATTTTTGCAGAGTTGTCTTCGAGAGCAAATTTTAGGGTTTGCATGCAAGATTTTTCAGTGCATGTCAGCATATTCTTCATGGGTTTTTCAAGAGCTACGCAACAAGGTAACATGCAAGTAGAGTTGGTCACTTTTTCTAACACTTACTATTTTTAGCAGGATCACTCCAGCAGCTGCCCAGCACTTCAGCATCACGAACAAAGTGACATGCAATAGAAACGGGGTCAAACGGAGATCATGTGAGAGACATGCAAGTTAGATTAGGGTTTCCAACTTCGGGACCCAAAATGAAGGGTCAAATGCCAAAATCTCTAAAAACTAATGTATCCCATTGCGATTAGTATCTTTCAAGGAATCCACTGGTAAAATTTGAAGGCAATTTGAGAACTTACTATTTATAGTAAGTCACTTCTCAAATAGGCTATAAATAGTAGGTCAGCGCGAGGCACCAGTGTGAACAAGTCAGTCAACCCACGAGGACCCCATGGAACAAATTTCATGTCAAGCAAAGTTGCAGAGGTTCTGAAATCAAGCAATTACTATAAATAGCAAGTCGTCTCTAGAAACGGGCTACAAATAGCAAGTCAGTACAAGGTGCCAGTGTGAATGGGGCAATTAGACCATGAGGATCCAGTGGCACAAATTTCAAGTTAATCCAAGTTGCAGAAGTGTGAGAACCAGAGTATTTGCTAAAAATAGTAAACCAGAGTAAACAAGGGTAGGCGAGCATAAGGAAAAGTGGTTAAGTCTGAAAATGGAAGTTAATTACCTCAAATGCGCCCAGTCTAGGGCAGCATGGAGAAAATTGTTAAGTCATAGTCGAAGTTCCTACAGACACCCTTAAATGGGCCCAGGCTGTGATGAGGATGATGAAAAAACTTGCTAAGTATGAAAAGTTTCCCCTCCACCCTTAGAATGCGCCCAACTTGCATGGTGGCACAAAAAAAAAAATCCTCAAGGCACGAGCAAACTGGAAGTACCCCTGTCAAAATGCGCCCATCATGTTATGAGGTAAGGAAAATTTTCTAAGTATTAGAAATTGGAAGCTCCTACCCCGAAATGCGCCCAAGCTAGAAGTGGAGGTTGGAAAATCTTCTAAGTGTTGCAAATTGAAAGAAGACCACCCCAAATGCGCCCCGAGTTGGAATGAAGAAGATGAGAAAACATCTAAGTATTGAAAAGTTGAAGTAGCCCCTCCAAAATGCACCCTTGAGAAGAGACTGGATGGAGAAAATTTGTTTAAGTCTGCAAATTGAAAGTTGCCCTATCCAAATGCGCCTAAGCCTCAAGGTGAGATAAGAAAAAATTCTAAGTCAAAGAAAACTTGAAGCAGACCCCCTTGGATGCGCCCTAGTAACTTGGGGGTGATGAGAAAATTTCGAAGTATGGGAAATTGAAAGCTCACCTATGGAAATGCGCCGAGCTTGGAGATAAAGGCTTAAAAAAATTTCTAAGTCATAAATTGGAAGGAGGACCTATAGAATGTGCCCTAGGAAGATTGGAAGCCTCAAGAATTTCTAAGTCTTGGAAAATGGAACCAAGACCCCCCAAATGTGCCCTTGAGAGGGATGGAGGCATCAAAATTTGCTAAGTGTTCAGAACTTGAGGCTTAGGGGGTCAAATGCACCCTTGAAGGGAAGAGGAGATGAAAATAATCTAAGTATGGAAAACTGAAAGTCCAACACCCTAAATGCGCCCCAGCCTAGAGGAGAGGATAGAGAATAATCTAAGTGTTGATGACCTCCTAAATGTGCCTTAGTTTGGATGAGTTGGTAGAAACTTCCTAAGTATCACAAAATGGATGTAGAGGGGGTTAAATGCGCCCAAGTGCCAAGAGGTTAATTTAAAAAATTTCCAAGGTATGGTGAATGAAAGTTCATGGGTCTAGATGCACCCACCTAGTAGAGGATGCTCAAAAACTTTCTAAGGCATTGAAAAAGAAAGTAAGGACCCTTGAATGCCCCCAGCTTGTGAGATGGGGTAGGGAAAATTCCTAAGTGTTGAAGGTCAAACTACAGGGGGTAAAACGCCCACCAAGTTGTCACGATGATAAAAAGTTTCTAAGCAAGGTTACCCCAAGTTTCCGGGACGAGGACGGCAGGGGACGACAGGACGAGTCCCCAAGTTTCCGATTTTTGAGGCCAAATTTAGGGACGGGTATATAAAAATATAGGGAAATTTTAAATGTTCAATAGATAACATGGATAAGGCATGTATAATATACATTATAGAACATTCACATATAACATTTGTGTTCAAGTTGATATGGTTTATTGGGTATGCATCAATCTTAATGAATAAGTTAGAATTTATTCAATGGAAAGCTTGATTTTGAACTAAGAAAACAGATACTTTGATGATAATTTTTTTGTTTATTGATAACTGGAAAAAGGGAGTGCAGCCTTCTAAGAATGATAGTGAGTTGCATTAGGCAAATAATCTGCACAGTTACCATGTTATTGTTTTGCATGATCAGATGTCCCAAGGCCCGCTATGTACCATCTTCACAATAGAGTAAGACCTGTGAGACTTATTTTATGAGGCACAGTAGAGCACTGAGTGTTGGGTTATTCATTGGAATTCATCTTGGCACCTCAGTACATAAACCAATATTGATTCTTGAATAATTGTATCAGTTACACTTATCCAAAGTTTCAAGACAACAAGCAGTGGCACCAATTTATTTAATGGGTGGACATAATTAAGTTCACACTCCCTTGCTATTAAAATGTGTTTTATGTTTTGTTTTGACCATGCTTTGATGCGGGGCACAGTTGACCATCCTAGGGATGGCCAAGGGACTTCTAGGATGGCTAACTATCCCGAGGACAACTAGGGGACTCCAAGAAGTCCTTTGGCCGTCCCCAAGTCCCCTAGCCGTCCCCTGGCCGTCCCCAAGTCCCCTAGTCGTCCCCATCCCCTGTCCCTTGGCCGTCCCCAAGTCCCGTGGCCGTCCCCGGGACTGGTCAACCGTCCCCTACCGTCCCCCCATTTCGGGGACGTTTCCTAAAAATTTTGCAAAAAGGGGGACGGTCCCCTGCCGTCCCCTTGTCGTCCCCCAATACCCAAAACGTCCCGGGAACCGGGACAGGGGATTTTTTTTGGGGGGGGGACGCATCCCCAGGTAACCTTGTTTCTAAGTGATTGAAACTTGAAGAGCATGGCCTCAAATGCACCCAACTTGAAGGAAGTTAGTTGAAAACTTTTTAAGTGTTGCAAAACGGAAGCAGACCCCTTAGTATGCGCCCAAGAACAACATGGTGGCTTGAGAAAAAATTTCTAAGGCATAAAGATGGAAGAACAAGGGGTAAAATGTGCCCTAGGAAGAGGAGGTTGAAATTTTCCTAAGGCATGAAATGTGAAGTATGACCTCCTAAATGCGCCCAAGGGGGAATACATGAAAGGTTTCTCTAAGGCACAAATTCCATAGTACAAGGTGGAAATACACTTAGCACTCAGGGTCTCAGGGACACCTAAGGAATAAGGCACAGGACGAATGAAGATTACATGAAAGTTTCCAAGGCGTTGAAGATAAAGCATAAAACACAAGGGGTCATATACGCCCAGGATGAACAGGATGCTTAAATGTTTCTAAAGCATTGGTGAAGATACTCCAAATACAGACATCCAAATGCACCCTAGCACACTGAATGTTGAAATGTTATAAAGAAAGCAAGGTTTGCTAGAGAAAAATGACGAATTTCATCAGATCCCGAAACCAATTGGACCTTGAAGATCAGAACATAGGGATCAGGTAAGTGAAGAGATTTTATATCATGAACTGTTTTGATGCTCTTCTTTTTGTTTGTTTTGCAAGATGAACGCCGGGACCAAAGCATGATGACTTGAGGTGATGGAACAAATACTCCAGGACAACATTCAGAAGAAGATGAAGTTACATATTGAATCTCCTCCATGATGTCTCATTTGCGCCCAAGCCATGGAGGATGATGAAAGAAACGGCTAAGTGTTGAATGTTTCTCCACAAAGACCTAGTATGCACCCAACTCAGGGAGACAGGTGGCAAGGAAGAAATGGTCGAGTCCAAGACTGGAAAATCCTTCAGGATCGGGACGGAGAAATAATGGAGACCCAAGCGTTAAAGATCATCCTCAAGCACTGAAATGCCCTCAAGGCTAAGGAAGAGGTTGAAGCCATGATGATCAGACTCATCCAGTTTGCAGTCAAGAAGAAGAACAAGAACAATGCGAACGCGTTTCCAGACAGGAATCTTCTAGAAGATGGTGGACATTAATTGCTCATTTATTACTCCACTCTTCTTGGTGGCGGTTTTTAGGGTTAGGGCTTATGTGGCTCGATCTAAGCCATCCATTTGATTGTAATCTGGGCCATTCATTGGACTAGGCCAACTATAAAAGGGGCATCCCCCCTCATTTGTGCCTCATTAGATTAGACATAGAGAGCATTAGAGAGATAGCTTAGAGTTAGCATAGCTAATAGATTGATAGTATAGTTTGAAGAAGGAAAGTTTTTCCTTTAAAGCTTTGTAAGAAATTGTTGTGAACACTCTCTCAATAAAAAGAGTTTTCATTGATGATGATCTCGTCTTTTGTTGTGAGTAGCTAGTGAGGTTTCTTCGTCCTTCTACTTCAAGTAGGATTTTAGAGTAAAGTAAATAGATTTTGTTTCATGCAAGTAGTAGATAGTAACTGTGGAATGTGGTCTTCAATTTGAGCAAACTTCGTCTATCCATACCACTAGTGGGCTCGCTGATGGTGAGTTCGCCTTTGTTACATCCCTCACATTGAGACTGTATATTTGGTTATGTATTTCAAAAGTAATGTCGGTTGCAAATAACTGTTTTCAAGTGATTATGACGTTGAGAATGCAATAGTCGTTCATTATCGTAACTGAAATGTTAACGAACTCTTTATTTTTGCAAGTGAAGTTATTGTTCGTGTGAAATTCAAAGAGATCATGATATTTAATTCAAATCCATATTATTTAGCCGTTGAGAACAATCTAACCCTAATCCTTGTCAGTGGATGCAGGATCGTTGACACCAGGAGAGAAAGGGAAATATCGTCAGGGAGAGGATGTGGTTAATTATGGATCAATTTTATCATCAGTCTAGAGTCAGTGTAAGACAGTTGAGTCAACTTCACTACCTTGGCCAAAGGTAAATTAATATAATAATCAATTAAGAAAGTCAATTAAAATATAAATCATTAATCACCTATTAAAGAGATTTCTAATGGAGATTAAAGAGTTAATTAAAATAATAAATATAATGTAAAATATTCATTAATAATATCGTTTTGAAGTTTGAGCAACCAATTTATATATATACTTGCAAAGAAGTTATTAAATACTAAATTGAAAATAAAAGATATAAATTATTTGCCATTGATTTTTGTTATTGGAAAAACCATTGTTAGATTTAGCTTGAGAAATTAAATGAATTGAGTTTTGTGTCGTCGAGGGTTTTGAGGGCGGAATTCGGGGAGCCACCATTTCGCCATGAGGAACGGCCAAGACGGAAGTTGAACAGACGTCGGGAATTTTTCTTGTTGCATTCGGAAGGCCAAGTCTTGAAATGGGTTTTGGCGAACCTTTCCGTGGGGGGGGGGTTAATCTTCCTTTTTCTCTTTATCGAATGCTTGTTTTTTTTGAGGGGAGCTCAAGATGGTGGTCATTCTAATTCCGTCCTACTCCCATTCATCAGCGAACTTCTTGGGGTTTTCAATTTTGAGATATAGCATTTGGAGTTAGCCGCGCTCGGGGTGGAGAGTCTTGTTGTTTCCATTCAATCCTTATTTCGGTGGCGAAAGTTCCCTACCTGATTGCGTCTTCAGCTACGGCGTAAGGCTAGCGAGTTTTTATTGATAGAATGTGGAGGCTAAAGCTTTCAGAATTAGAACAACTCTTCAGGCACGTAAGAATTTACTGGCTTGTTATTTCACTTGAAACCCGTACAGAGCTATTAATATAAGCTTCATTAGAAAAGTTTTTTTTTATCTAATAGAAATTAAGTTCGTCTGAATGCAGTAGAATCAAATAGATGGAATCCTTTTGTGTGAGCAAGTATCGGTGTGGACCTGTTATTTATTCTTCTTTTGAAATTAGGAAGCGATTCATCATCTCCTTTTGTGGGAAACTTGAACTCTGTTTTCATGAGTAGAAAATTCTTATTTCTCTTGTATTGGGTTAAGGTTCTGACTCAGACAGCTGTAACCAGAATTTCATTTTCTAGTGATAACTCGATTCTCTATTTTGAATTCCTATTTTTATTAATGACTTAGGGGCTATCGTGAGTTTTGCCCTTTGGTTTAGTTCTGTTACCTTGAATAGTCACTTCCTCTATCTGAGTCTCTTAGATTTGGAAGCAAAATGTAAATAGAAGATACCTTGCCGCGAACTGGATCTCATGTTTTTCTCATTAAATGCTTCAGAAGTATAAACTAGATTGAGTCTCATCTTCTTCCTGAGCCCCATTCTTTAAGTGCTCTTGTTCAATCCGTAAGTTCCATATATTGGAATGCTAATCGCTTGAATCTGTGAGTAGCCGAGTCCTCTCGGAAATCTCGTGTGTTCTATCCTCTACCTTTACAAACTACCCCACTTCTTTTAGTTTGATCTGGTTAAAGTATGCCACCTTATACCGTGATCTTTAATCTGTCATTAAATGATAAGAGTTTGGAAGAGTACTTAGCAAACCAGCTTTTTCTCTCTCCTCTAAAATATGGATGCGTAATGGTACTAGCTTAGCCTTAAATAAGAGAAAAGACTCAGAATCTGGGTACAGTTTGAACCTCATCTAAGAGCTTGATCTATTTGGTTTAACTGGTTTTCCCCTTTCTAACTTTGATGCTAGTTTGGTGCTCGTTATTGCTCCTTGAGTCAATTAGGGGATATCTAAGCGAGGCTTGTAATCCTCTTGCTGAATGAATTTGTTAAAATATGCAAGGAACATGGAGGTTAAGATATAACCACAAATTGATAGGAATTGATAATCAAATCGGACATTGTAACACTAAATTTTGAATCCTTATGGTCGGGTAAGACACCTTAATCTCTCCTCATGAATTGGAGAATAATAGATAATCATTATTAGAGGGATTATGTTATGAGTGGAGTATCCTCTTGGTGCGAGGAATAAGAAAACAGTTACCTTAATAAGAAGAAAGATTATTGGAATATGTTAATGAGATTTAAAAACTTAAATCAAGGATAAACATGTTGAGCAAGGGTGAGAGTGCTGACAGCACAAAAAGTGCTAGAGATGTCGGCACAGTAGTGCCAGAGACATCGGCACAGGAGTGCCAGAAACTATTAAAATCCTTGGCCAAGGTAGATGCCCGTTTGGCAATGTCAGCTTCCATGGCCAGATATACTCTGGTCAGAATGATCCTTCTGGTTAGGAGGAACCTACAGAAGAGGGATCGACCAGCAGTATAGGTTCATGGACACCAGGCTCAGAGACATGACGATAAATTGATCCATGTTGATTACCCTCGTGAAGGGCGGGTTCTTCAGTTGAAGAAACTCGGGAGACCAGTAGGTCTTGGTTGGGCGGTAAAGCCCTTGATGATATTTCTCTTTCCTCAAGTATTGAAGATCAACATTTCAGCTTCAATGATGAATGCATAATGGGTTACTTCCTTCTGCTAATTCAGGTACAAATAAATGTTCATTTGAGTACTTTATTGCTTCATTTACGATTGTGTAATAAATGTTAAGCTCAAAGCTAGTTTGAATGGAAAAGATAGTCAGTTGAATTCTTTACTTCATTATGTATGAAAGTTTATGATGCCCTAGCGGTTACTAATCAAGTCGTTATTTTTGCTTGATGAAACCCTAGTTTGATAGTTATTTGGTTATGTTCTTTCGTGAAACGGTTGGTGAACAGTTAGGTGTTACAATTCAGCTGAAACTGAAAACTTAGAGGTTAGTTTGAGATTATATTGATTCAATTGAAAATGTTTTGGAAACCCTAGAAGTTAAACAAATAGTTGAACATTAGTTGAAAGTTAGCTGTCAGCCGAATTTTCAAACTGTAGACCGGTTAGGTTGTTACAGCCTTGTGTGGTCAACTGGAAACTTGTGGACTTAACTTCAATTACGATCTTCATGTTGGTATGCATCGTCATGACAGTGTCTTCATTGTTGAATCGTAATTTGAATATCTTTAGTTACTCCCCTTGAGGATTGCACCGGTTTTGTGGAAGCTGTCCAAAGTGAGGCAAAGCGGAATCTGGTTGAGGCTTGTGAAAATTGATCTCCACGTCCCACGCGTAGATTAGTCCATAGCATCTTCTATCCCTGCAACCATTTAAATTCAATACTTCCTGGTTAGTTTAGGAAATCTGAGCTTCACTGATAAATCCTTTGAATCCTGAAAACCCCTTACTCTAGAGTGAACAATTACGTAAGTCCCCTTGAAATACCAGCAAATCGTATCAAGCCAACTAAGACTATCCATTGCATGAAGGAACCTTGGAGTTAAATGCATGATCTCTCTCGCAATCTTAGCATGCAGGAGACTTTGTTCAAGAGAGGATAGAGTGACCGTTGGGAAACTTTATTCTATGTTTGTGCAGTCACAAAAATCACATCAACACTATCCATCATAGTTTTTACAAATCAGAGAAACTAACAAAAAACCTCAAATGCTATATCATCATACAAGCCACACAAGAATGCAAATAAAATACAGATTGAAGGTACTGACAAGGAAAGGAACTAAGTATCTTCACAATCAAATCTAGATTCCATTTCCCTCCTAGCGAGCAAGGAGAGTTTAGCAGTTTCTTAATCTAGTTTATATTTGCACTCCTCTGGGCTAGAGATATGCTACAACAAATTTCCTTATTCCTCTAGATCTATTTAACTCCTTTGAAAATGATTGTGATTAAGATTCAACAAATGATCAATCTATTAGCATTCCATACCATTCATTTCATATGCACCAACATGAAAGATTAAAGATAGAGAGACAAGATACGGATGGTATACACAATGTAACAATTATCAGTTCAGCACTTGAATGATTACTAATAGATGGGGTACATTACCCATCTGTGTATAGATATATGGTTTCTTAAATATTGGATAGCTATTTCATTTTGGCCTTCAATTATAAAAAGTAAGTTTGCATGGATATACCACATCATAAGATACGGTTGATAAAGTTGTTGGTATAATATTTTATAGCATATAATTTATTGAAGATTACTTAGATAATATGCTCCATCCTAGGTAGCTAATAATGACATGTGTCATCCTTGATAGAAGACAATCATTTGCCACCTCTAGCTCATCAATTATTGATGATGGCAATTAGGTTCCATCTCTGCCTATACTTGATTGATTAACTCCCCTCTTGATTTTAGTTAACTTATGTCCTCATTAACTGCCACCATTTTCTCTAATTGATTGAGTTAAATCCTCTCTTGATTGAAGTTAACTTATTATCTTGGACATGTGTCACAATGACCCATCCTCTAACAAAAGGCTATTTATATGTATTCTTTTCCTAAATTGCTAACCAAAAAAATCAATGAGAATAGAATAGTCATTGCTTTTAAATTGAGTAATTTATTATTTTAGGTAAATGGGGTTTAATATAGCTAATTTCTAAGCATTTGAGTTTTGAGTTTATTTTGCTTTACAAGTCTAACATGGTACTAAAGCAGTAATGTTTTAGGATTAATTTGTTTTATGTGTGTTGAGATCACTAGGATCTTAATTGCATGCATATCTAGTGAATTGTGGAGTCATTTTGAGCTCACCATTGTTTCCAAAAGTTTGCTAATGGAGTCACTAGGGTTTGCATTGAGTTTTGCAAGTATTTTTTACATGAACCCTCTTGGTGAAAAACAAATTGCACCATTGGATGTAGGACTTTGGAAGGCATCAATTTGTTAGGATAAACAATAAACACACGAAGGTGGGACTCAAACTCCAAAATCCCTAGTCGAATTTCCCTAGCACACAAATTAGGGCATCGATCTTGAGGAGATTGTCTAGGTGTTTGTTTTTCAAAAAATATGCATGTTCTTTTGCAAAAAATAATGTTCTTTTAAATGCCACACTCCATTTATTAATTGAGGCACCGTGTTCCATTCATTATTAAGGACACTCTCTTTAAGGAGAAGTGCCTCATGCATTTAAAGGAGTGCTCAAATTAATTAAAGTGTTGTAATTCTTTTTGGAGATTTTTACATGTGAAAGTACAATGCCTACATTAGGTATAATACACCTTTAGTGTAGATTCCTTTCCACACCTCTATGCCTAGACCTGCCATTTGGCAATACCAATTTTTGGGACACATGGATCTTGGTTAGTGCTAGCATCATCAATGCCATCACATTACTGCCACACAAGCACCATGTCACTAGTCCAATCCTCCTTATCCTTAAAGGTATCAAACATTGAAAGCTCTTAAATTTCAAACAATAGCTCAAACTTGAGCACCAATTTTATGAAGTGTGTAATTTTTTTAGTAGAATCCCTTTGTGCAATTTGTCTTCTTTCGAGATCTATAGTTTTTTCAAAAAAATTGTAAAACCACTACAATCCTATAAGAAAGTTATTGGGCTCATTGCGATTGCACTAGTCATAAAGCGCCAAATTGTGCTTGCTCGGGGGCTTTTCTAGAATGATATTACAAGGGATCATGTAATCTCAAACTGACATAGAGTTTCACGATTGGGGAGGGGAGGGCATGCAGCTTTCAATCACGGTTTATAAGCATAACCTCATAAATTTTGTAGCTATTTTGAATGACCAAAATTATATGTCCTAGCAATAATATACAGAAGACTACTTCACTAAAAAGTTTCTTCTACCCTATCTCCTTGGTCTCATTCCTAAGCCAAGTGATATTTGGGAGAGAGGTGAATGGTTTAACAAATATGATAAAGAGAAGTTCTTACATAATATAGAGCACTTAGAATGCCCTTTTGCTAGTTGGCCCATTGTTTGAAAATTGTGTGGAGATCCATTAAAATCTCCATCTACTTTGATGACTCCTTAGTAGACCATTCTTCACTTGAAGTTGTGAACACTACTATAGAGACTCCTCCTCCTCTTAATGCTTCTATAGAGATCACTTCTCCTTCAAAGGCTTCTCATGACTCTCTTTAGCGCGATCATTCATGTCTAATAGATACACCTCACTAGGACGCATACTTATTAGACACCTCACATATGTTTGTCAAATCTCACCTTTGGGATCTAGATGAAACTATTGAGGACTGATTTTCCTCTTTGGTGACAATTGTCCAATAGTTTCATCACTTTCTTTGGATGTAATTAAGGTACATGTAATCCCTCTTGTTCTCTCTCCTCTTCCACATGCCTTCATGATTTCAGGTCCTACAATTGTAGCCAAGAATAATAGTCAATTCCTGACACATCTCAGCACAAACTATGGAAAGATGAACATCTTCCAAAGATTTTTATATTGTTTCTTCCCGCATATCCTTTAGTGAAGTGGGAAGACCTTTAGCATGCACATAGGATTATATCTCATCCTAAGGGAAGAAATGGTGTCTGATGCAAATGGATTTTCTTCAACATGTAGAACCATCCATCTTCATCCATTTCCAATGCAAGAGGCTACTCAATGGGGGGCTTACCTAATCCTTTTCATATTCTCTCTCTTTTTGGAGGTTTTTCTCTCTGTTTCTTTTGGGGGAGGAGTTTCCTTGTATATGGGTACCTGATATGGCACTCTTGTTGAGATCCAATTTTTCTTCTTCCTAAGTTACACTGAAGGGGGTTGTTGGTGTAATATTTTATTGAGTTTACTTAGGTAATATGTTTCATCCTAGTTATTTTCACCCTTCATAGAAGGCAATCATTTGCCACCTCTACCTCATCAAGTGTCACAATTGTCTCTACTTGATTGAGTTAACTCCCCTCTTGATTGAAGTTAACTCATATCCTCTTAGACATGTGTCATCATGACTCATTCATCCACGAGGCTACATATATATATGTTTTTCCTTGAATTGTTAATGAAATCAATCAATGAGAATAGAATAGCCATTGCTTCTAAATTGAGTCTTTTTTTATATTTGGCATCAAGTTTCACATAGCTAATCTCTAAGCATTATGGTTTTGGGTTTATTTTGCATTGGAAATCTAATAAAAGTATGGATACCAACGTATTGCAAACTTGTACTAGATTGGGTTCACATAATACTATTAGAATAATATCTCTCTATTTATGTTATTAATGGTCATCCAGTAGTTTCTAACTTCGTCTCGTGTTAACGATTGTTTCTTTTAGAAACATCGTCCTTGTAATTCTATTTAAGGAGCCTATGTCTCCTTTGTATAATGAACAACATCGATTCTTGTAATATGGTATCAGAGCGGGAACTGATTTTTTTTTTTAAAAATCATGAGAATTTTTTTTGAAAAAATTTTAAAAAAAGTCAGAGATCCTTTTGGAACTTTGTGTGTGCATTTTTTCGTCCTTGCTCAAGTCAAAATCGAAGGTTTGTTGGAAGAATTTGTGGGTCTTAGGGTTTGAGTTTAAAAATTCGTGGATAGGAAGAGATGCAATTTTTAAAATCGCGGGTTTTTTTAACCTGCATTTTTTGTCTTAAAATTTTGTTTCTTTCCCTGATAATCCCGTATTTCTTTTGCGTGGATTTTTTTCTGCGGATTTGGGCACGCATTCGGGCCACGTTATCTTGGGCACGCGATTTCGTGTTTTTTTTTAGCACTTTTTTTGTGTTGTCGCGTCCTCTCTGCTCGCGCAACCTCTGTGTATTTTCGTCTTGAACGGAAGTGTCTTCTTTGAAGCCCGCGACGGAAATATGTTGCTCAATGTCTCCATTGCATTCCTGCCCTTGACGGCGTCATTATTCTGCCCTGGTTTTTTGCGCACGACCTGTTCTATCCACGACATGTTCCTGTGCACATCTTTGTCTACAAATATCGTGTTTAAGGTTCTTTTCTCCCGACAACTATGTTCTTCCGCCTGCAACCTCCATAATTTGTTCTGCAGCTCGCTCCGGCCCGTAAAGGTTTTTGCATTTGCTCAGTGACCTTCGTTTTTGGCTTCCTACGACCTCGACAGGTTTCATGGACTTGCCCTCAACTAGTGTCGTTTTTATCAACGGCTAGGGTTTCAAGATTTGTTGTTGCAGACTAGTCTCAATTTGCTAGTTTATCTATGTTTGCCTAGGGTTTCCGAGCATCGATGTTTCTAGGTTTTTTAATATTTTTTGTCCCTTAAAAGAAAAAAAAATTATATTTGGGTTTTTTCCCTTAAAAAAAATTAGTTTACTTTGTGGGTTTATGATTTTGTCCCTTAAAAAATTATTTTGGTTTTATAATTTTTGGCCTTAAAAAATTATTGTGGGTTTTGTGCGATTTTTTGCCTTAAAAATCATTTTGTAAAAGGGTTTATAATATTTTCCTCAAAAATTAAGGGTCTCATGTATGCCCTAGTTTGGGTTTTTGCAGTTCAGGAGGGATCCTTGGTTTTTGAAAAAAAACGTTGTTATGTATGTTGATCCGTGTTTCGGATTTTGTGCCAGTTACCTGTTTCTGGGCTTTTGTAATTTGCAAAGTTGCGTGGGATTCCTTTTTGGGTTTTTTACCATTTTTTTCCGAAAAAAAAATTTGTAATCTTTGGATTTCTGGGTTTGGTAATTTTTTCCTCAAAAATCGTACTTTGTTGCAGTCTATTTTAAGTCACACCTGGAGTTGTGTGAACATCTGCACCAGTGGTTTTTGCAGTCTGTTTTCGGGCATCTTGCTCATCTGCAATAGTTTGGAGGGTTTGCCATTTTTTCCTCAAAATCGTGGTAGTTGTTCTCGGTGTGTCTTTGGTTACAAGGAGGGACAGTTCGGTTATCCAACATCAGGTTGGACGATTGGTGTTGTTTTTGGTTTTTCTAGAAATTCTGTAGTTTCTAGGAGGGTTGGTGGCAAACTCATCTCAAGTGGCAGAGTCAGTGGCAAGCTCTTGTCTTTTGTTGTAGAAGTGTTCTGAGAAGAAGGGGGCATCCTTCTCTGTTATCTCTCTGGGTAGTTAGAATGATGGCCATTAAGGGAGGGTATTAGAATAATATCTTTCTATTTATGTTATTAATGGTCATCCAATAGTTTCTAACTTCGTCTCATGTTAACAATTGTTTCTTTTAGAAATATCGTCCTTGTAATTCTATTTAAGGAGCCTTCGTCTCCTCTGTATAATGAACAACATCAATTCTTGTAATAAATACAACCAAAGAAATGCCACATGTTACTAACTCAAGAGAAAAAAAAAAAAAAACACCAAACATCTCTAGAGACACCCACAATTGGTGATTTAACTACTTAGCAAGGCACGATTACAACAATATGACAATATAAACTAACTCTACCTGCAAAAATTTGTGTTTTATGAAATAAAAACATCTTCGAAGACTAAAAAAATTTGAAGATTTAGTTGTTGTTGCCCAAATCACAAGATTCTATTCTATATATCTACCACTAGCTAGAACAAATCTGAAAAATTATTCACCAAATTTTAAAATTTCCCTTTATTCTCAAAACTCTTAACTACAAGATATTGTTACAATTTCCACTCCACTCCTATGATTAACACTTTCCCTTTCCAATGCCTTGGGAAATACCCCTGGAAATACCCCTATGTTCTGATACCATATCAAAACAAGTTCACTTATCCCCCAAGATCTACTTAATTTATTTGTAGGCAATTGTGATAAATATGTGATGGATAATATGATCCATAAGAATTCCATTGCATTCACTTCATACACATCAACATGCAACAATAGGGGGAAAAGGAGAGATGGACAATATATAAATAGCACATGCAATTTACTAATTATCACTTTAGCAATTGAGCTATTAATGATAGATAGGGCACAATTCCCATATATATATATATTATTACACAAAGATAGGCCTACAAGAATATGCTATACCCAACGTAGGGTTGATAAATTATGGATCCCAAAGAGCTACAAATTTGTACTTGATTGCACCTACTATAATACAAACCCCCCCCACACCCCCACACACACACACATATATATATATACACAAAGATAGGCCTACAAGAATATGCTATACCCAAGGTAGGGTTGATAAATTATGGATCCTAAAGAGCTACAAATTTGTACTTATTGCACCTACTATAATACAACCCGACAAACACATGCACCACACACTAATGCCTCGAGGAAAAAATACCCACATCCTATGCATCCTATGAACACCCTCAGCTGGTGATAGAGGGGTCTAACAATGCAAGACTACAACAATGGGAAAATGTGCACTATTAACATGTGCTCAACAAACAAGCCTCAAGTGAAGAAAACAAAATATTATAGTTTCCATTTTAGCTCCTTGAAAATTTTATTAGGGGAACATAATCCCAGCATATTGGAGAGGGTATGTAGAAGCACAACCTATTCCTCAAATAAGCTTTGAACCATTACTTCTAGATACAAAATTGCTCAAAAAATTGGTCTGCAGTCATGGCCTCAGAGGGATAAGAGACATCCTTTTATTTCTCAACCATGCTCTAAAAATATAAGGAACAAGGCTTCTAAAACATAAACTCAACTAGTTGCTTACCATATTTTACCACATTTTATCAAGACTTGTGCATCCAAACCATGCATGATAAAAGTAAAATGAAGGAACTACAAAACCACAATAGCAAAATGCAGCAGTCAGCCCACCTCTCCTCTTCGTTCCACATTTCCTTACACAAACCCCACACAAATAAGAATTACTTATCCAAATGCAATAGAAGAAGATTGCATGTTGTTGCCAAGCTCCAACCATGTTCATTGAGTTGATGTAATAGGTGAGAGTCATGAACAAGGAAAGTGACGGCAGTAAAATCACAACTAGTATTCTAACACACTCCCAATGTAATTAATATAAAGAAAAGATCACAAACACCGAAGATTTTATGACATATGATAGTCTTGTTTTAGGGTTGCACTCATTTCAACAAGTGACCCCTAAAAGGTGAAAAACAATTTCATAATTATCTCCTTTTCGTTATCATTAAACATTCAACCCAATCAAGGACAGAGACACAATAAAAAACCACCGGTCATTCATAGACCATTATCATAAAATCTTTTGAAACCGAGGAAGAGCATAAAGCAATAACCACAAATTTTTCCAGAGCATCTTCATCTACTAATATCACCAAGCCTTTATTAGCAGCAAGGACTAGATGATTGTTTCTGTTGTGTCACACATGTTGAAAAGAAATAGATTAAAACTTGCTAGTTAGCAACTTACCTTCTGCTCTGATTCTTTATAATTTCCAAGTTTTAACTTTTACCTCACTTCATGGCATTACTTACAATCAAGATTTTTCACTTTCTTATGAATGCAATTTGGAAAGAGACCAATATGATTGATTTTTATTGCATCTTCTTTGTTATTGGTCTCCTTCCCAACATCAATCACATATATCAAGATTGATTATAAACATTTAGTTTTAAAAGTCCCTTAGAAAAGAGGGACTGCCAAAGAACCTCAGCATCAGCATTTTGAGGCTTATTTGACTTGATCACATTACTGAAGACATCTTATTCTTTTAAATGCATCAATATTTTGGAAAAAAATCCAATCTAAGAAGTTATGGATTTTGCATCTCCCAGTGCTTTTGGAGATCCAAAAATGAAAAAGAACTTCAAAAAATAGGATGGTTAATATTTTTTTATAGTACTTCACAAAACTAAAAAGTATTATGTTGGCGAAGCATTAAAAAGTTCCAGACTAAGAGATGAAAAGAACATCAAAGTTTTTGGATGCAAAGATCTCTGGCTTTCAAATAGTCTACATAATTGAATTATTATGAAAAGCCATTGATTTTGCAGTTTCCTGAACATGACAAAGTTATAGGCAAAAAAGAAAAGATGCAAAGCAAATGAAAATTTTGGCTAGAAAGGTCATGTAATTTAAAATATTCCAAATAATTGAAAAAGATAGATATAAATGGCATTTCTCAAATCACCAAAAACAACACAATGGGAGAAGCAGAAATCTAAAGGTTTTGATGGCAAAAGTCTTTTGATTCCAAATGCTACAAGGAATTGAAAAATACATGCTAGGAAGCTATTGATTTTATGATTTTTCAATCATAGAAAAGTTACGGCTTGAAAGACCAAAATCATTCAAATTTTCGATAGGCAAAAAGCCTTTGGCTTTAAATACTTAAAAAAATTAAACAATCTGTACTAATATATGTGCAATTATATATTTCACAAAGCAGTGAACACTTTGTTGTACCCAAAACAATTTTTTTTGCTTCATCAAGGCATTCTGCATAAAATAGTCTTAACCTTGCTAAAATGATGTAAAATACAGTTTTTGGGTAATATCAAACATGGAGTTTTGTTAATGTTTTGTCAGTCAAAGGCAGTATCCATTGATTAGAACCTGAATCGGAAACTCCAAGCAAAGATTTCATGGTGGAGGAACATTTCACGACGACACTAATACTTTTAATAGTCATTTCAGTGGCTATAATGATGATTTCAATTATCAATTTTTGAAGATTTCTCAAGGAAAAGCAAAATTGCGCCCCTGTAGCCCAGGGGCACCCTTCTTTTTGAAGGCCTAAATTTTGTGATAAATGCTCAAGAATACAGTCAATCTCTTCAAAATTAGTCTGCCTATCCGATGACCTATCCTGCGAGGCTATCCGAGACTCGTAACTCTGGTAATTGGCGACAGAAGTTGAAGATTTCAAAGTTGCAGTTTGCAGAAGCTTGTTACTTTTTAGCTTTTGCGCCCCTGTAGTTCTAGGGTGCATTCTTTAAAGGAGGGTTAGATCTTGGTATTTCTGATGGTTGATACAGTCAATCTCTTCACGACTAGTCTGCCTGTCCAACGAGCTATCAAATGCAATCATCCGAGGTCCGAAGCTCCGACAGTCAACGTCAGAAGATGAGCTTATGAGGAGAGTTCACATCATGGAACTTCCTCAAATGGTGAATTGCGCCCCTATAGCTCAGGGGCACCCTTCAAATTGACCCTTAGGATGGCAGAATTTGCAGATGGGGTCTTCCTATCATGTGTGCTACTCTAGTTCACTTTCGCGATGTACCAAGTTGCATGTTAATTCGACATTCTGAGAGATTGTGGCAGAGATTCTACCAGGCACGTAATTTAGCAAGCGTTGGAAAATGTAAATTTCATTATATTTTTGTAGGCCAGAAGTGCCTAGCCTTCAGGCCTGTCAGATGAGGTTATTAACGTTTGAAATCTTCACTGGACTTGAGCGTAATTACCCCAGCTATTCAACAAGCCCAGTCGTCAGCCTCCGAGATTTGGCAAACGCTCGTACGTGTGAGGTTTTTGGCGAAATACTGTAAAACGAAGACAACTCAGAAAATGGCCAAGTCTGGTCGTTTATTCCATCTTGGGAAAGGCGCCTTTTTATTTGAGGTCTTAAAAGCAGTTTTCTTGCTTCGTCACCTCTAGAGACGTCTCTCGTATGTCCTTCTGGCTACGCGTCGAGACAGACAGTGTTCGAATCAGGCCATCCCAACTCTAGATATCAGAGGTCGAAGTAGGGCATATGGTCGAGAGTTGCACTTTCGTCAAAACGGTGTTTGTGCCTTCTCAGGCCAGGGGCACTTTTACTTTTGGGGCCCTTAATACACTTTTCAGATGCCTTGCGTATATTCGCTGGATGCGGAATACCTCTAGGCATGCAGTGTGCTTGGTTGCCTGTCAGCAGGGTTCACCGTTCGTTGTCAACAGCCATTTGAAGCGTCAGATGGCAGTTTGGAGAAATGGTGAAGTCTGGTACCTGGAAATCAATTTAATCAAGGACACCTAATTCTTTGAGGTGTTAAATGATGGATTTTGCAGTGATGACTCCCAGCAGACATTCCTTCCTTGCTCTACAGGCTTCGCGATGAATACACTTGCTCAGTCTCAGCATCATCTGGTCACCCGGGAATCAGTGTCGAAGATGGCCAGTCGTAACTTTGTACTCAGCTACAAAGTAGGAAGTTAATAAAAAATGCAATATCTTAAGCAAATGGACGCCTATGAGGTCAAATGAAGACTTTTTGAAATCAGTGAAGTTCGTCGGTGAATCCTAAAGCTTCACTTGGTTTGTCAACTGATTTAAAATAATATTTAATATTTATTCTTGCATATTTAAAGCATTAATGGCGATTTTCTAAAGATGGCACCTTTGCAAATTGCATGATAAATATTATTTTATTATTATTTATTTCTAGACTCAGTGTCAGTATCAATGTAACAAAAAGGGGTCCAATCAGAAGACTTCTATTTTGGTCGAGGTTTTAAATCTTGCAGTGAACAAGATGGTGCGAATTTTCTTTATTTAAACATGGCGCCATCATTATTCATTCACACAGCTTCAAGAAAATTTGTAATTCTTCAAGAGCAAAAGAGGATTTTCAAGGCAAAGGCGAATTCATCATCAGCAATCAAGGGCGATTTCATCAAAACAATTCTTTTTGCAAGTTTTAGTTCACATTCATCAACAAATTTGAAGAACATGGGCGATTTTCACAGAAGAAAGAGCTTATAAAAAACGTCTTTCTCCTCTTTGTTTCTCAAATTTCTCTCAACATACAATTCGCATGTTCCTAAAGTTGGCGAATTTGGCAAGTTTGAACATCTGGATCATTTCTATATAACTTCCTTGAATTAAATTCGTGCGTTTGATTTTTCAGGAATTTTTAACTCCAGAGCATTTGTTCTCGAGTTTCTAATTTTCTCAACTGAAAACTCTTTGCATGGTCAAGTAGAAGTTAGGTTTTCACATTTCTGACGTTTTGGGTTGTCTTAGAATCTTTTTCTGGACAAAACCCATATCTCAGATTTTTCGCCGAAAATAACTCTTCAATAGGCTATTTTTAACCTCAGCAGGCTATTTTTAGCTTTCCAAAAATCTTGTCAGAACATAGTCAAGTTCACAGTCAACAGGCGAGTTTTTCAAAATGCAGTACACTCAGCTCGAATACGGGACCAAATCAATCCTTACTCACGACTTCATCGGGACAGTTGAGACGAATCTTCACAAGGTGCTGCCAAAAGCAGTCTTAGATCCAGTCAAGATCAGAGGTTCGATTATTCAGAACATTAAGTAGTCCAGGTTATTGGAGGCCGCTTCCATTCCTATCTTCGTTCATTGTATTGTGATGTCTTGTATTAAGCATTACAACTCTACTACTCGTGAGATAGTGTCAGTAGATGGACGAGTCATTTGCAGTCTCAAGCCTTTGGATGTTGAAAGAAGTTTTGGTATACCTCAGCACCCGCATAGCTTAGTTATTTCTATGGAGCAGTGCGAGCATGCATTCAATGCTGATGTGGACAAGTGCCAGAATAAAATGGCAGAAAGATGGTTAAAGCAAGCGAAGATCAGATTGCCAAATAATGTGGGTCGTGGTGAGTACAAGGATGAGTACTCGATTCTAATTACACTCTTGAATCGTGTCTCAGGTCAATCACATGCAAATGTTTTCCAGCCTTGGATGTATTACATTATTGGTCGCATCATATCTGGGCAAAAGCATTATGACTGGGCATCCTTCATCAGCGATGTTATCCACAAGCAAATCACCGGTTTCCTAGTTGCTCATGAGTTTCACATGTGTTCTTATCTCGTGTACTTGATTGCTTATCAGGGTCAGTTCCAAGGACTAAACACCATGGGCATTCTCAATGTTCAAAAAGTCTATTAGTATTACGATCAGCTTGAGTTCACTAAGGCTGAACATCATTTCAAGCGTGTTCACGAGGCTTTCTTGACCTATACAGTGAGAAATTTGGACCGGGAGTTGCACATTCGTATCTCGGCAGTTA
Source organism: Sequoia sempervirens (assembly GCA_007258455.2). NCBI lineage: Eukaryota > Viridiplantae > Streptophyta > Pinopsida > Cupressales > Cupressaceae > Sequoia > Sequoia sempervirens. Next base: position 17,796 of record VDFB02013864.1, on the reverse strand, counting down.
CTAGAGCAGTGATGGATGGTTGGGCAGATTGGTTTATTCAGTTCCCGACATACACCTACATCCGAGTATATGGATTTATAGGAAATCCAACTATGCTTCCACGTTATCCTTCGGATAAGACAGTCTTTATGGAGTTCCTGAGACAGTTGCATGATGTTCATCGTCTTTTACGCCGCAAGCATAGACCAACTGCCAACTTTCCTTTTCAATTTGGAATGTATTGGTGCAAGACGACAGTTGATGCCAAAGTTGCCAGACAGGAGCTTGAGAAATATCATCTCAAGTATCTTGTTGAGGCACATGCCTATGATCTTTGGGGTCATTACACAACTCACCTTGCTGGACGCGCATATCATGAGCCTTCTATGGAGGATTATTGGGCAAATTGCGTGGACGACTTTGAGGTTTGCAGACGTAGCTATGGCCGCTTCTCTCTCTCACATATTTTTGTTTTCTTGTCAGAAGATGTGGGAGGTTTATCAGATGATGAGGGAGAAGTTCTTCCTCAGTTTTTCAGAGAGCAGGTTGACACACAGTCACTGCCAGCAGTTGATTGGTACGCCAAGGAATATGCAACAGTAAAGGAGAGGTCAAGTAGAGTTATTCAAAACAGTATACTTTACCTCGACAGCAAGAGGACCAGGAGGGTAAGTGTGCCTAGAACAGAGCCGTCAGTGGTGAATCCTTCACTACCTTCCTTGTCAAAACCTAAACAAAAGAAAAGGAGTAACCCTCCTAAGAAAGGTCAAGCGCCAAACAATTCAAAAGGCAAGGCGCATGTCACTGATACACGTAAAGAGCCTGACAGACAGCCTATCATAGAGCCAGTTCAAAGTCCGCCAGTGCCTGAGGTCAATCCTCAAGTTCCTACACCAGTTCCGGAGCAGTCACCAGACCCAATTCATATTGTATTGGATTTAGACTCCCCATCTCGCAGCAGCGCCTCTACATATTCACTCTCATCACAGCCTCCTGTTGCTAGTACAGACCCTTCCAGTAGCATTAGCCGAGACCAATCTTGGATTGAAAATCAACTGGGAAGGAAGAGGAGGCAGCCATCCTATGTCCTTAATCATTCAGATTTTGATCAGGTTTACCAGGATGTGCCAGACAAGAGGATCAAAAACATGGTCCACATGGAGAGAAATACTGATATGGAGATCGTCATCGAGACTGCTATACCTCCACAGGGGAAGAGTTTCGACGAGTTGGAATCTCAGGATTTCGAGGTTATCACAGTCAACCTTGGTCATAGCACACACCAGACTTAGGTTGATCTCCTACGGGTTGCTACAGGCAGTGCCAGGGATAGAATGCTGAAAGACGGAGAGGATAAGGCAGCCCTTAAGGCTGAAATCAGACAGCTTCGTCAGTACATTTCTAGCCTTGTACACAGGACAGATGTCATTGCCACACTCCCGCCGATGCTTGAGCCTCCAGCAGAACAAGGTCAACTTAATCACTTAGTTGCATATGGCAAGCGTTTGGATGAGTGGGAGGAGTTCGTTGCTAGAGGCCATTCTATGCTCACAGAGTTATATCAGTTGCGGTACAATGCACGAGAGCTCCGTCTACGTCTCTGGGATGAGGAGCGAGACATGGCAATTAACAAACCCCGGGATGAGATTATGATTGCTCACCTAAGTATGGCATATGAATCAGTCACAGATGCAGAAGATAGAGAATATATCTACTCTTGGAAAACACAGTTGGTTTTCAAGGCAAAGATAGAGGAGACTATGGCGTCAGAGTTGGCTGAGAGTAGAGAGCACGTTACTAGCGCACTCCGGTTTGTGAGGACCTTAATATCTCGCTTACCGTGTCAATATCAAATTGAGGGTGGTGCATATGTTGAGCTTACCAATGTACAATTAGAGCTCCAAGCACTCATTCATACTGTTTTCAGTGGGGAGACCATTGGCTGTAAGATTAATCAGCTTACAGTCATGTCAGCATTGTTCGATGAAGCAACAAGGAGTAGGGGCGAACTTCAATCCCAGATCACAGCTGGTGAAGACATGCTGCGCAGGCATAGCATTCTTCGACAGAGTATCGAGCTCCAAATAGTGATGCAGTTAACAATCTCGTTGAGGGATTGGTTACTTAAGATCACGATAAGTAGACTTCAGTTCCCACCTCTCAAAATAGACATTACACACAAGAGTTAAACTTTCGTTACTTTCTCAAGTTAACTCATGTCTTGTCTCATCATATCTTTCTGAGATCAGCATTTACTTAGAGTTTTTTTTTCGTTAACTGATAGTCTTCCAGTTAACATGCTTTCAATAAGGACGTGCATGCTTGCACAATTGTCCATTTTTAGATTAGATGTTTCGGTTAACTGATGGTAGCTTTCCAGTTAACTGTATAGTTGCTTTTATTAGGGCTTAGCAATAAATCTTGCATACATTGCAAGACTGTAGTTGACTTAAGGTGATTTTAGGGTTCCCTACACCTATGATGTCTATAAATAAAAGTTTTTGCTCATTTGTACATAACTTTTGCACGAGAGAGAAATATATGTTGTGCCTACCTTGCCCTCAATATTGCTCATTTTGTATCTGTTCATGCGTTTTTACTATTATGATGAATTGTTATGCCACATAGGGTTTCATGCAATTATAATGGTGAATTCTTTCCTTAGTTAGATAAAATATGTTTTGTGTTCAATAAACTTGTCCAGATTGAGCTGATAGATGTGCCACCTTGCCTTCAAGTTGAGAATCTGTACTTGGTTATCGTGTGATGTGTGTGAATAATAAACTTATTACCTTGCCTTCAAGTTGAGAATCTGTATTCAGTTTATCGTGTATTGTTGTTTCCAATAAACTTGTTTAGATTGAGCTAATAGATGTGCCACCTTGCCTTCAAGTTGAGAATCTACACTTGTTTATCGTCAGATAGTCATCCTTGCTCCATTTCCTCATGCTCTGTTATTCTTGAGGAAACTGGAAAGATTTTAAGTAATTAAGCCTAGTTGTAGTTAGTAGTCTGCGAAACCAGAAAATACTCAGCTGCAACGTATATAGTTTTCGAGAAAGCCTTGTACCTCTACAGCTGAAACAAAAAGACAGGATATAGTTTAGTTTACTTTCCTTTTCAAAGCACTTTTGTCAAGCACAACGAGGGAGCTTCCCCTCCTAATTTGAAGAGCACTCATTGCGTAGTGTGCATAGCTGTCCGTACCAACTCTTACTCCAGAGGTGCTAGTTGTTACGCCAACACACTTACACTATGAAAGACACTAAAACCTTCAAAGTTTTTATGGCAAAGGCCTTTTAGTGTTAAATTTCTCCATGGAATTGAAAAAATCATGCTAAAAAGGTATTGATTTTGCATTTGCTGGAGCATTGGAGGGCTTCAATTTTTTTACTAGAAAGACAGTGAGATTTGAAATGCTTCCTCGAATTGAAACAACATTTATCCATGCTAAAAAGCCATTGATTTTACAATTTCCTAAAGCAGAGAAATTTATAGTGTGATTTTGATAGTAAATGACTACTACTCTAGAATTATAAGTGTTATTACATGGCCCTACATTACATTACAATACAGTTTGCATATGTAACCAGGCAACTCTATAACAACTACACAAACAAATGAATTGCATGCTCTGGTGAGTGTAACAGTCCACCTAATTTAACACAATCAAACAACTATTAGTTTTCCCGATATCTAATATTTGGTAATATCTATTACCCCCCATAATTACTAAACCACGTTAAACCCCAAGTCTAACTCTAAGTTTGATTAATTTTTATCAAAAGTGGTTTAGTCATTATGTCATAAATTCACTCTTTTGTTGGAAAATAATAAAGAAAAGCATCTTCCTCATCAACCAACTATTGCATGTAATGGTGATGAACTTCAATATGCTTAATTCAACATGATAAACCAGGTTCTTCACTAACTTGAGCACACTTTGATTGTAACAGAAAAGTGAAGTCAGGGCTGAATGGTCAAGATGAAGATCAATATCCTCAACAACATCGCCTCACAACCTGTACAAATTGTTGCCTTATATTCTGCCTCAGTGGATGTAATGTCCCCTTTTGGGACTGCCCTAAATCTTTCCCTAGAATCACAAGCTTAATGTAGTTAGGATTATAACTTACCACTTAAGTGCATCAAGCAAGATAAATCTTGGTTTAGGTCCTACAATCATGTTAGATAATATTGGAAATATAATTCAGATGATTAGAACATAATAAATGCCTTATCTATTAAGCTATACAAAAATACATAACTATTTCAAGACTACCTAAACTACCAATATCCATAATGCATAGTGGAAGTCTTAGTCATAATAGGACTTGGATGAGAAACATGACAAGTCCACCTAAAGTTACCCATCTAAGTCCAAGAGCATGAGCGTCTAACCAAGACAACCCACCCCTTGGCCCCAAGCGGCAGGAACATCCGAACCAAGACAATTCCACCCTTGGGGTGGCCTACTTAGTGGATACACTTGTATCTGCTTTTCCTAGCCATGTTGTCTTATCCATCGTCCTTCTGATTAAGACTCCTTGAATCCATCCTAAAAATCAGTCATAGTTTGGCTTGATAGGGGAGAGTTGAAAGGGGTGTTTGTAAACTACTCAACCCATCTAAGCCCAAGAGCATGAGTGTCTAACCAAGACAACCCACCTCTTGGCCCAAAGCAGCAGGAATGTCCAAACCAAGACAAGTACACCCTTGAGGTGGCCTACTTAGCATGGGAGAGCCCGTAAATTGCATCTCCCTAATTCGCCTCCTTCAACCTTACGTTTGATTGTTTATAGGACAAAGACATTCATATATATATAATCCATAGTTGCCGCGAGACTGGTACTGATACTGGTACGGGAGACTGCTACCGGTACCGGTACAACTTTTTTTTAAAAATAGGAGACGGGGGTTACTTGGAGACGCCATTTTTTTTAATATAAATAAAAAATAAAAAAAATTAAAATTAATAATTTATAGAAAATCTGAAAATATGATGACATTGAACTTTCAAAAAAATAATTTAATCACTCTTAGACGCGTCAAATACATTATGCTTTAATTTTTAAAGTTTCAAATGTTTAAACTTTAAAGTTTTTTTTAGGTATTTTAGCGGGAGACGTCATTTTCTGCAGCAGGAGACGGCAAGGTACTCAGGAAACTTCGACGGAAGTCTCCAGCCCCCTGGAGACGTCTCTGGATACGGTACTGGTCTCCGAAACGTGTCTCCGTCTCCAAGACGCGTCTCCCAGCAAATATGATATAATCTATTCATATTCATATTAAAGAATCATAATTACTGATAAGGCTCAATAATCGCTGCAAGCATCATTATTGCATAACCGTACATAATATATATATATATATATATATAGATATATAGATATTTCTAATTGATTTCAATCTTCCAATAATCACTTTATATGAATTTATATATTTATATATATGTAATTATATTCAGCTTACTTCCCTTATTGATTTATCATCTATCTTCATTTATCTCTTCTTGAGCCAGCTTCTTCTTTACACATCTTCTTGACATCTGCTTGATGCCAAATGATATTTATTTCTGTCAATCTGCTGTTATTCAGATTTCTGATTTATTTCTATATTTAATTTTCATTTATTCCATCATTCCTTCCTTGATTCACATCTGCTTTCTTTTTTCTATTCCTTCATGATTTTCCTCCCTTCTCCCAACATTTCTCAACCTCTATTTATCCTTCCTCAAGAGCCACGACTTCATGAATGGATGCACCTTTTTGTAGGAGGAGACAACTCTTCCGTAACATCCTTGACGACTTGGTCTTTATGTGGGAGTGCTAAAGACTAGGAAGTCGGCCTTATTCGTTTGCATTGTTAACATCCTTTGACCATTAGGGAGTCGGCTGCCTCTGTAAATATAATTCTAATGATTGCTATTTCATGCTAATCAAATCGCTGCTGCTTATCCTCTTTAGTATATTGTATATTTATTTTTATATTAGTCATTATTATATTATAATAATTATAATTATAGTAATATTAAATTGTCAATTTTTATATTTATATTTTTAATATTTATTTTGTTATTCATTTTATTTATTCATTTGTATTTTAATGCTTTATATTTTAGTGTTACAATTTCGGGGGCAAGACAGTGGAAGATAAGGCAACTAAATGTTGGAGCTTGTCTGCAAAGAAAATACTCTTGAACGAAGAGTAAAAACATCATGTTTTAGATTTGTGAATGTCGAGTCATTTGGACTAGCTGGAACCAATATACCCAAATAGCAGGAGATTAGTAGATCTTTGACATAGAATGCAAACATCAATTATTCCTTTGGCATATCAAAGAGCTTGTTTTGCAGCTTGTCAATGTTTTGCTTTTGGCTTGGGCATCAATTGGGAAAGATAGCTTACTACAAAACATAAGCTTGGTCGAGTGTTGGTAAGATAATGAGAGTAAGATAACAAGACTTACCAGCAATTGACAATACATTGATTCATTGAGTGAATCAATGTAATTTGAATGTTTTATCCCAACTTCTATGAGCATTGGTGTTAAATTACATTCAATCAACTTGAACTTTTCTAGTAGTATTTTGGCATTATTAGTTTTTGAGACGAAAATGGGGTGATCAAGTTGCCAAAATTCTCTATCAAGGCAATAATGTATGAGGCACAAATTTATGATGTCAAACATAAAATAAATATCATATTTTATCTCTAGAATAATATGGACCTTACTAGGGGGATGACCCTGCAATGCAACGGCAAGTTGCAAGAAGCAACTTCCCTGCTGTCTTGAGTTTGAATCCCACCAGTGGAAGGTGGGACGAACTATCGCTGGCCAGAGAATGAAGGGAACATTGGACGATGCACGGATGACAGAGGAATGCCTGTCAGCGATTGGCACACAGAAGAGGGGATGGGTGGCGTGCGCTACTGCAGGGTCGAGGAGTTGGAGGGATCGATAGAGAGGTGGAGCTAGAAGGGGTGTTCAGACAGAGGATTGGCGTTGGGTCCTGCAGGGAGCTTGGTGGTAATGCAGGCAGGCGAAGCAGACAGGAGGTATGGTGTTGGGTCCTACAGGGAGCTTGGCCGGAATGCAGGCAGGCGCAGCAGATGGTGAAATGATGTTGGGTCCTGCAGGGAACTTGGCAAGAATGCAAGAAGGCGTAGGAATATGAATGGCGGGGATGAGGTCCCCTGAATGTGGCCTCACTGGTTCATAGCTCCAGTCAAAAGCGACGAGTGTTGCCCCTTAGCAGCGATTTACCAAGCAAAAAAAAAAAAATATGGACCTTACTAGAATTGATGGCAATGCCATTGACATAAACAATTAGGATCACTATGTCATCACCACTATTTTCAAAATAGAGACGACGATCAGAAAAAGTTCTTTTGCATCCTGATTCTTTGAGATGTTGATCAATCTTGAAATACTAAGCTCAAAGAGCCTACTCAAGTCCATACAAGAAATTAATCAATCTACAAACTAGATGCTCTTTCACTAGAACCAAGAATCCTTGTGGTTGAACCATATAGACCTCCTCCGCCAAGTCTTTGTTAAGCAAGATACTTCTACCACCCATTTGATATGCTTTCCATCCAAATTGTGTTGCAATGGTGAGAACCAACCAAATAGTTATAACCCATCTTTGCAACAGGGGAAAACATTCGTAATCTACCCCCCTTCTTGTTGTGCATAACTTTGACAAGTAGTCAAGCATTGCACTTGTCTATAGAATCAATGCTCATCAAGGACGCATCCACTGCCCTAGTACCCCCTTCCTCGTCTCCAAAACGTTTCAGGGACTTGAGGATACCTTGGAAACCCCTTACGTTGGCAGTGTCTCAGACTCAAGCTCCAATTTTGATACAAACCTACCAACTGCATCTGCTGATTAGGGGCAGCCATATGTTTTATATGTTTTTGTCATTTTATAGTTGAAACTTGGAGCCTTTAGGCATTTTGTTATATTTCTTATATAATATGTATGCACCTTGACAATGAAAGCATTTGAATTTCGTTAATTTGTTTGTCAATTCTCATGTGAAATCTCAACTCAAGTCTAATGTTATGTATTAATCTTCTACAATGTCTATGACGAATGCTTTATCAATGTTATGATATGAATATTTGAAATTTCTCTACATTTAAAAAATTTCCCTAGTTTTTAATAGCCATCCCCTATTGCCCCCTAAAAACTGGCCCAAAAGTACCCCCGTTTCATAAACACATCCCGCCATCCCCGTCCCCGTCCCCGTCCCCATCCCCGAAACTTTGGGGAGCATAGCTAAAGATCCATCTAATTTACATTTCACCTTATACACCTATATAAAACTAATGGACTTCTTCCCATGGAGTAACTATAAATTTATGACAATACCCAAGTTTTGTTCAATATCAAGGTATCAAATTCCATGTCATGGCAGCATCCCATTCAAGCTCCCAGTTGGCTTCTTTATTGATGCAAGGTTCATATACCCACCAAAGTGCACAAGCAAGAGTAAAATTTATTTACTCCTAACCTTGCACAATCTATTTTCCCAATCTTGTCTATCAAACTTCAATTGCTTGTCGCAATTTATCCTATTGAACATCATTCAAAGTAGTATAATACCATTTCAGTCATTGTTGACATCATTCAAAGTAGTATTATCCCATTTCAGTCATTGTTGTTGGCTCTTCTAGCTTGTTATGGGGTCTAAGTACCACTTTTTTCTTCATCACAACTCCCCTAGAACTTGACTCTTTCAATGTTCCTTGAGCTCTAAACCTTGTTTTACTTCAACACCATGACTTGTTTCAAAATAATCGATTGTAATTAGACATACCCTATTAGTAAAATTGTTATTATCAAAGACAAAAGGTGCCTTCTCATCTATGAAATCTCAACTAATGACAATTTCATTCAAAGAGACATCTAGTAGTTTATATGCTTTTGACAGCTCACCATAGCCAACAAACATATATGTTTTGTTTTTTCCTCTAATTTGCTTCTCTTTTCTACAGGAATAAATGCAAAAGAAACACAATCAAAAACACAAAAATTGCTGGCCTCCTACCTAGCCATACTTCCTCCAGAGTGATATCCTTAGTCCTATAATGCTTTAGGCAGGAAAGGGTTAAAAATATAGATCGTTATATTCACAGCTCGTACCTAGTACCAATATGGCAAATTTCAGTTATGGTCTACCATGCACATTGTCACTTCTATAAATGTTTTCTTTATCCTTGTTTGTTGTCATGTCTCCTTTTCTAATTAAATTGATTGGGGACCTATTTCTTTATTTCCTATGGGCTAAGGGGATAAAGTTAGGGATGTAATTTAATAATAATATTTTAAGTTGGTCTCAATAACTTTATTTCAAAACAATGTAAAAGGATAGCTTAAATATTATTATTATTTTAATAAAATGGCTGACTAAATGGGACATTATAAGGTCTTAACACTTTTGTAAGGAATTTTCAAAGAGAAAAAGAAAATCAAATTAAAGGGACCAAAAAGGAATTTATAAAAGAAAAAGAATTGCTCCAAGGAAATCATCCATTGTTTATCAAACCTAAACCTCCCTTTTATCCGGTAGCTTGAACACTTGCATTGATCTATTTCTCCTAAGGACAAAAACCATTGGAGTGCAGAGAGTCAAAGGATGAAAACCCTCTTGGTTTCCACAAACGAAAGAGCAAAGGACGAAAAACTTCTTGTTCTTTGAAGCAGTTTCATCTAGGAATTGTAATTGTGCTGAGAAGATTGCAGTGCGTTTCCAATTTCCCATTGGTGTGTAAGTTCCATGTGTTTTCATTTCAGTGTGGTGTCTTTATTTCAGCATTTCAGTTTACTACAATGTTGCTACAATACCTTGTCATTATGATAAGTATTTATTACAGCAGTTTGTACTAGCATATAAGTTCTTGCATTTGTATCAAATAAAACATTGTTGTCCCAATATTTCTATATTCTATGAGTTTTCTGTTCCAAAATATCAATGTGATTGCTGCTGCACAGCATTGATTATTCAGCAGTTATAGTGACAATCATATATATGAGATTTCAGCATTTAAATGTGTTGATTAGTGTTTAATCATTAATCTTCTTGCATCTATATTTGGTGCTGTCATTTGACACCAGTTTATATTCAGTTATTTGTAGTTTGATAAGTGATGGATTTGTGTGTGAGATGGTCTTCAATAGTAAATATTGGTATTAGACATTTCTGTTCAATATTTCATAAGTATTACATAGATAGGACAGTTCATAAAAATATTAAAAAGAGTCAACACTATTAAAAAGAGACCACATTGCTACCATTTTAGAGTCAGCCTCCCAGTGTGGCATGGTCAATGACAATTCCCACAGTCACAGACCTCTGAGGTCTGAGGCTTCAAAGAGACCCTGATACCATGTAAGTGTTATTACATAGGGCACAACATTGCATTCCTGCCTATATATATAATCAGGCATCCACATAACAAACACACAAACAAATTACAGCATACTCTGGTGGGTGCAACACCACCTAATTTAGTATAATGGAACGACTATTAGTTGTCCTAATATCTAAAACTCTATAATATCTAATAAAAGTAATCCACAGAGCTGAAAAAATTCAATAGAAATAGTTGCCGATATTACATTTTACTTAAGCATTAGAATGTACAGTACAAGAGATGCAATGAGCTACAAAACAATTTAATGATGGAGGTATTCGGCTTTAAATTTGTACACAAAATTGAAAAAATGTATGCGGAAATGTATTTATCTTGCACTTTCTGAAGCATTAGAAATTACATTTAAAGAGAGACACAAAGAACTTCATAATTTGGTGGAAACCTTCTTCTGCTTTAAAATGCTTCAGAGAATTGAAAATGATCCTGCTAAAAAAGTATAGATTTTGCATGTTCGCACAGAACGCAAAGACCTTCAAGAATCTGACAGGAAAGGACTTAAACTTTAAAATACACCACAACATTTAACAAATCCATGCTAAAAGAGTTACAAGTTCTATCGTTTCGCTAAGCATTAGAAGGTTGGAGACTTATAATTAAAAACCTCAATTTTTTTATAGGAATGCAGTCAGCTTTAAAATACTCTACAAAATTTAATAAATCCATGCTCAAAGAATTACTGCTTTTGTAATTTTGCAAAGAATTAGAGACTTCAAAAGTTGTACGGGAAATGTCTTCAGCGTTAAAAGAAGTCACAGAATTTGAACAACTCATGCTAAAAAGCTAGTAATTTTGCATTTTGCGATGCTCTAATTGAGAGAATAAGATTTCAAAATTTTAGCAAAAAACTATTTCAGCTTTAAAGTCCGCCGCAAGATTTTTTTTAAGGCTAAAAGCTGTTAATTTTGCATGTATATAATTAAAATGTGTTACAAGTTTAAAAACAATCCATTCTCTAGTCTCGAAGAGGGTGGAGCTCACTGGTTGAGCACTCCAGCAGCACAGGGGAAATTCTAAATTTGATTCGTTCATGGTCCATGAAAAATGTTGAGCGAGGGAGGGGAATAGGATGTTATAAACAACCCACACTCCAATCCCCGAAGAGGATGAGTAGCGTGCTAAATCACCCCCGCCACAAATTGGAGCTCCTAAGTTTGAGTCCAGCTGTCCACGCTAAAAACTTAGGTCCTAAGTTTGAGTTTAGTTGTCCATGGGAATTAACGTGCTAAAAGGTTACTGATTTTGAATTTTCCCAAGTTCAACACAGAACTCCAGAATAGTTTTAAGGGAAACATATTCAACTTTGATATACTACACCGAATTTTGACAAAATCATGCTAAAAAGCTGCTAATTACTGACTCTCCAAATAATTTGGAAGAAAATATATTCAGCTTTGAAATAGTCCATAGAATTTTAAAAACTTCGTGCTATAAAGCCACTGCTATTGCATTCTCAGAAGATAAGTGCCAATGCTCCAAAATAATTAGAAAAGAAATGAATTCAGCTTTAAAATAATCCACAAAATTTTAATTAATGCGTGCTAAAATGCTACAAATTTTGCACATTTGAAAAGTTAGAGCACAACGATCCAAAATAATTTGCAACGAAATATGTTATCTCAAAAACACTCCATAGAAAATTGACAAAAACATGCTCAAAAGCTACCGATTTTGTCTTTTCCCAAGCAATGAAAGGTAGAGTAAAATACGAGAGATCGCGATTGAGTTCTTGTTTGTAGCCGAGCTCGTTCAGACGAGCGTGCCCTGAGTCAACCACATCAATGCCTTGCAAAGCCACATTTCCTTCGCTTTCTCCTTCCTGGTATCCCATCGAGACAGAAGAAGCCTCCTCTTCCTCCTCCTGCAACAACAGCCTCTCATTCAACATTTCTTTTACAATTGTAAACCCTAATTTGAACCAGATAATAAAAATTTCTTTCGACGAATGTTTTTTGTCTAGCTCTGACGTTTTTACCCCTCCATAGCTACTCACTTATTTAAGTGGTACTATTATCAAAAAGCGACAATTACTTCTTGTCTAAAGTACAAACTAAATAAACTAATTAAACTACAACTACCATTCCGCGCGTTTATATATCTTCTCACCTCTGTTTCTCTTCTCTACAGAAACTACCAAAACAAGCTTTCGAAATTGAGGCCTTCTGTTTCTGTAGTTTTCTCCCCCTCTGCAAGTCCTTTTATTGTCTTTCAGATTCGTGGATCTCCTCACCTCCGCTGGCATAAAGCGAAGAATCTTTGACTTTAATTTGTCTATTTTTTAATATAATTTGAAGATTCCATGCATACACTTGCGAAATAATAGATATTTTTATATACGTGTGAAATCGGGAGTGATCGAGAATCGAACTCGCGCTGCTTTCCCATTAAGACGCCTTCCCACTACAGATTTCAAAAGTCCGAAACAGATTGCATGGAAAAATAGTCCATTGGCCATTTTCTCTTCAAATTTCGTTTCGATAACGAACATCAAAATGACGCGTAGTTAAATGCCCCACGTGGGATTTATTTTGCCGTCAATAATGCAAAGCAAACCGAGGGCAAGAGAATTTGAGTCTGACGGGCAATAGTACCTCGCCGAGCAATTTGCTGCTACAGTCCGAAGAACTGCTGAATGTTGCGGATTCGTGGAGTTAAGGAGCCGCCAAAATTGTGTTCCAAGTCAAAATATAAAATGAAAACTGGAATTGACGGATTCTGCTATTTTCCTATTTCGTCCTTTCCACACTATCCCTTATTGTGCAAATGATTTTCGGACGTTGAATATGTCAAAATAAAAATAAAAAATTATTATTGTGAATCATCGACATCGTGCACGTTGCTTCCACGACCAATTTTCTTTTTAAAACGGTGGTAGCTACAATGTGGTTAACTAAACAATTGTAAACGTAGCTCTTAGCCGAATCCTTTGACTTGTGATTTAAGTACTCAATTTTATTTTTTAAGGTTACTATAATAAATGCAATTATAAAAGGCTGCACAAAAGTTTAAAAAGCACAGCGGCATTAACAAAGAACAACCTTAATAATAGAGTGAAGCTGAAACATAATAAAATATAACATCAAAAGCATATATGATTTGGATCAGCTGTAAGAACGGCTTTAAAAAAAACGTCAACCTATATAATGTAGTATTTTTCGGGCTTGAAAAACAAGCATTGACATCTTTTCATTGTTTTAAAGTTGTATACCTAATTTGTCTTTTAAATTGTTTTGGTTGGTAGTCTAATTTTTTAGTCTTTTTTAAATGTCCTTAAAAATTAAATATATAGTGGAGCAATCTGGAAGAATATCTGGGATTATAATTTATTGACAAGCATTGTATTTAGAAAATATTTTTGAACATCTAACCTTTTATAAATGCAATAACATGATTTGTCTAAGAATATCGACAATCATATTATTTTGCATGTCCATGTCAAACAAAGCTTCTTTCCAATTTAAACGATGACCAAAAATAGTTGGAAAGTCCCTAAAAACAAGTTATTGTTTTTTAACAAAAGAGAGTCCTAGAATAAATGCTTAATGTTTTCATTTGACTAGCAATAAGGACATTTCACTAACTAAATTGTCATACATTTCAATTTATGTCCAATAGATAGCTTGCAATGTAAATTTTCCAAGCTAATAATTAAGCATCACTATCTACTTTTGATTTCAAAATTTAGGCACTCAAATTGACCCATCTTTTATGAATAAATCTACATCTCCACTTAATATTGAGGCAAGGAGATAGGAACATTTTATGAAGAAGAGGAAGATAAATTTCTTTAGAGGGACATTAGAAAAATGATGAGTGGACAACTAATGCCAATGTTTGAAGTAATAGCATAGAATTGGAGTGCATAATTTAAAAGTTAACTCAAGAGGAACTAAAGACTGCACAAAGATAACAAATTGTTTATATTTTTTTTCAAATTATGGTAACTTGTTATTATATGTGTGGTTTTAACAGAAATAGTTACAAGTAGGATACAATTAAAACAATTCAAAAGTGAACAATTAGGTACAACTTTAACAACTATTTTCTATTATTTTTGTTTTTAAATATGGCTAAAGATAGTTGCACAACAATTACAAGAGTCAAGTATTTATGATTCTTCAAATATGAATACGGACAATGTTTGACTCAAAGCCCTAAGTTGATGACTAAACCATTCAAATTGAAGATGGAATAGAAAAAGACTTTACAAGGAAAAGCCAGTTTTTTCCACCATTCTAGAGACAAACAAGATAAAAAAAAAAATTGAATTCTAACTCCTTGATGATATTATAGATCAGTGTTGAATGTTAAACTTGAACTATAATTTTCTTTTTAAAAGGGGTTCTAATAGAAACATTTTTTTTATAAATGGGATAAATAAATTAGGAAAATAAGGTTTGGGAGATTGAGACAATAAGAGGGTTGGGGAAAGGATACTATTATGTTTAAATAAGTTAAATGTGATCCAGTTATAGTACAATATGGCACATGGTTTATATGGGAACACGTATATTACCTCCAAGCTTGAAATTTTGAAATCTATTTTGAAGGTCCTTCTCATTCATTTCACCTTGTGTGGATAGAATTGTCATACCTAAATCAAGCATTTCAACCCTTTTTAGGAGATGTTGTGGGCCAATTTGACAAACTAATTTAGTGCAAACATAGTTTAGACAAATTGTCTAACCTAAGAGTTCATCTTAAGGTTTGTACAGAAAATAATTTAAATTAGTCAAGCAATCAATGAATATTAAGTTCATAAGTCCTAGTTTTAAAATTGAGCAGTCAATAGTTTACTTAAGTAGGCATGTGTACATGAAACTAGGAGCATACAAGAACAAATTAAAATAATATAACCTATTCTACCTATAATTTAATGTAACACTCAAATAAGGCATATGAGTTAGTAAAATATTAATTAAAACATACAATATGCTCACTAATACCAACCCTTGTTGCACCAAACTATGGTGTTTGTCTTCAAGGATGATGGATTTGGTGGCATGTGAGTGCTTTCACAAGTAGCATAAGGTTACATATGATGATGCTCGATATGCATGACTTGGGTTGAGCTCAATTTATAGCTTTTTTGCCCAAGGATTGGATCGCTATGATCGAAAGTAGAGATCAAGGGCTCAAAATAGTTGAGACCCTTGGAGGGATGACAAAAGAACAAGTGTGCTTAATTGGTTGCTAGGTGGAGAGGGGTCTAATGTTAAAGGGGAATTTTTGGTGGAGGATTATTTTGGGAGAAGTGGGTGGTGAGGATGAAAGGGGTACTTGGGACTACACCTAGAAGTATGGGCATGTCCTTTGACCCATGTGACATGGTACCAAGGCCACGTCACATGTATAAAAAACCCATATTTTATGTACAAAGCCCATACCCATGTACACATTTGAGGATTGTGCATGATTTAAGGGATTTGATTAGGATTAGGAATGCGTAAGTGAGGGATTTGACTTTTGATTATCTTGACAGGATCAAACAATAAACAAAAACACCTTCTACATAAGAGATCTACAAACAATATATGCAATATTCCTCAACAAGAAAAAACTATGGAATGAACCTCAAGAATCTTCAAGATAAACAAAAGTCCTCAAAGGTTGAGAGTTCTATCAAAGGCATGAAAGATCGAGAAAGCAGAAGAGTGATAATACAATAAGGTTGAGTGTTATATAGGAGCAACCCTAAATGGCAAAGGGATTAGATTAGGACAACTGTCAACATCACATGCAATGAGATAGAATGATCTAATAATAGCTCACTTTAGTTAACATAGAAAAGTACTTAGCTAATTGAATAAAGAACTCCTAAGTTTAGCTTAAGTGCATGAGAATAAATTAGACTAATAATTAATTAAAGGCTAATTAATTATTAGCTAATGCATGATTACTTTAACACCCCCCCTTAAGATGAACTTAGGGAGTAGCTAAAAACCCTAAAAATAGAATGCATGATGGGTCCCAGCAAACAAGGCCTGGTGAGGTACCCATGTACAAACAAAAGATCTCTCAAAACTAGAGAAAAGGACAAAAACCTTGTGGGAGAAAACTCCTCTCCAAAAGAGAGAAAGGTGAATGAAGAACTAAAAAGCATCCAAATCAAGGTGAGGGACTAAGAAGCCTCCAACCAAACAATGCCCTGAAAAAGAGGGACACGTAGAACATCATTGAAGCACAAAGAAGTCATAGATTATTGTTGAAAGATGATTGTTATGGTGTTGAAATGAAGAACCTCCAGAAACAGGAATGCAAGAGTGTGCATATGGTAAATGATCCATCTCATTGAAATGCATGTAACCAGTCACTAATGTATGTTGCATCTAAAAGTGCATAGGAACAATAACTAGATAAATAGATCACTCAAATGTGAAACCAAGGAAGCATTAGCACCAATAGTAGAAACCCCCCATAATGTTGGAAAAGGAGAGCCAAGATAGGTACATTGAAACTGTGTGAAATCAAGAAGTTCATGTGGGAGAAAAAACCTACAAATAAAAGGGTGTGCAAACTAAGGCTGACATGTATGAGGAAAAAATCTCTAGGATTCACTATTTTCATGGAAGGGACTCACTTGAAAAAGGTATGATGGAAAACCAAATGCAAACATCAACCCCCCATGGCACTTTATATCATAGTGTGAGTACAAAAGGCACAACAAGAAGTGAAAAATCTCCCAAAAGAATACACCAGAATGGCAATTTATCTCTATGTGTCTACATAATATGAATGCATATAATGCAAGCCCATTATGTCTAAAAAAGAACTACATGCCAAAAATACAATTCTCTAACAAAAAGTGAGGAAACTAGTAGCACCATGATGAAGTACATGAAAAAAATGTACTTTAAAAAAAATAGCACCCAAAAAAGAGTTTGGATGTAGAAGATATGGCCCATCGAAGTCTCCAAAAATGAGAACTGAATGACAACACTAAGAAAACTGAATTATAGAAAAAACTAGAGTCCAAACTAGAAAATACCTACACCACTGCAAAGAGCACAAAATTCTACCCCATTTCAACAAAAAAAATTGCACTGGAAAAGACCACCATATGGCCGAGATATGCCCTCTAGAATATTAGGTGCAAAACTGAAAAGCCCAATGGAGAGGGGCTAAGTAGGGCAAAAAAAGACTCCTTTGCCAAATTTGTCAAAAATACCTCTAAAGTACACTGCATGTGGAATTATTTTGTAAAAAAAAATATATTGCGGAACAATATATTGCAACAAAAAAAAATTGATGAAAGATTTTAACTGTTTTTATTTTAAAGTTAAAAAACAAAACAAAAATATATTATATCTTTTTTTTTTATTCAAGGGGTAAACGCTTTTGACCGGAGCTATGAACCGGATACAACCATTCAA
>VDFB02013862.1:0-22644 GCA_007258455.2 Sequoia sempervirens | reverse complement strand
ATAAATGATATAATATTATTTTAATATATTATAAGTAATATCAACACTTGAATAGAACTTTCTAGAATATTAGTTAACCATTTCATTTGGATGGTAATCATACTCTTTTATCCCTCATGAATGCACACCAAGTTTATCAAAAAGAATCTACACTTGTTCAAATTGTTTGAGCTCCGTTAATGAGCATCATAAATATTATTATTAATGCCAACATTATAAATTACAAATGCATACACTTAGAATATGCCAATATAACTTAATTGATATATATTATATATTTATAATAGTATCAATATTGATATCAAGCAATATTATAAATTGATCTTAAAATAGATATAAAAATAAAATTTAGTACCAATTTAATTAGATAAAAAATAATATTATTTAAAATTTTATTTATTTTAAATAATGAGAAAATTAAACAATGACAAAATAATATTAATAATTTAATTTCTTAAAATTGGAGGAGTACAAATTAATAACTAAATATATTATAGAAAATAAAATTCATTTAGTAAAAGAGAAAAAAGAAAGAAGAAATTTGTTTTTGATTAAAAAAGTAGGGGTTAGGGCCTTGATCCCAAATAGAGCATCAAAATTCAGGCCATTAAGCTAGAAAGTCCAACCAAAACACAACAAAAAATAGGCCAACATGCCAGATCAACCAATGAGACCAAGAGTAACCAAGACACAAGTGAAGAATAGATAGACACAAGATATAAGAACTAATATAAGGTGGCACATAGGCCAAGTAATATAGTATTAGTACATAGGACACAAAATAGAAAACAACAAACTAATCCTATTGGCTATTAATCAACTCCCATTCTTTGCTGAGCATTTCTAGCTCCTTAGTCCATGGGCCTTTGCCATCCTCAGTTGCTTTGTCCACCTTCTAGTCTTCTTCCCTAGAAGGTTCCAATCTGTTGGTATATGGAGCCCAATTAGACTCGGAGGTTAAATTTTCCCCACTTTTATTAGTGTGGTTTCACCCCAAATTATTTAATGGGGGTTTGGGGGTAGCGCCCCCAATATGGGGTCAAGGGGAAGCACCCCTTGCAGGGTCTAGGGGCAGCACCCTTGGCGCACTCCCTGTTGCGATACAGGGTAGGGTCGAGGGGCAGCACCCCTGAAACCTCTCATGATTTTTATTATTTTATAAAGGCATTAAGAGTTAATTTTTTCTATTGGCTGACATAAAAAAGCCCTATTTTGTAACCAACATAAGTCATGATAAAAGGCTAAGAGTTAGGGTTTCTGTTGACACTATATTGTAGCATTTGCAACGGTATTGAGTTGCAAGGGATTACTGGTTGTAATCGGTTTGATTTACTAGATAATAATATTGGACTCTCTATTGGTGGATGTAGCCCGAGTTTGGGTGAACCATGTTAAATATTGTCTCACTATTATTATTTCTGTGTTTTTCATTTCTTTGCTTAATCTTTATTTGTATTTTAATTGATATTTTCTGCATACAATTCCTAACACAATCTACACTTTATTTTCTTGATCTTTGCTTTACCATTCAGAGTTCCAAAGATAGCCTTATCCATAGTTTCATAGGTAACATAAATCATCCTTCTAAAGGCCTCATCCAACTTGTTGATTCTATCTTGTAGAGCTAATATCTCATCATTTTGGGATTTTTTGTCAACCATCTCCCCTTCCTCTAAATTTTTGAACACTGTAATATTAACAACATCCTACTTTGTTTCCTTGTCCACAAAATTTTCCTCATCTTCTTTCGAGTCCTTAACCAAACCCTATTCAATACCACAACCCACTTCCTCTTCAAAATTGGATATGTCGGGCGATCTTTCTTAGCCACATTGAGTGCCATATCCAACTCAAATCTGCTCAAATCCTAAGGCTCTTCCTAGGATGGAATGGATTCCTCATCCGAGGGGTCTTCCTCCTCTTCCTCATACGAAAGCATTTTCCCTTTTGCATTAACACTCGAAAACTAAGAAGATCTTATCTCCCTCTTACCACTACTTAAATCCTCAACATCCCTTCCTCCCCTTCATCCAAAATGTCAATAGTAACGTTTTTAGCTGCTCTAGCTTCCTCTGAGGCAATAAATTCTCATGTTTAGTACCATAGGGTTTAGCCAGGGGTTTCTTCTGAAAGGTGGTTCAACTAGGAAGGTCCTGATCAACAACTAATTTTTTGGAGGCCGAGGGTTTAGCCTTAGGTCTCATCAACTATTTAGGGAATGAGAGTTGTTCTTTGAAATCAAGTCTATTAGTAGGGGGTGGGAATATAGTAAACCTATTTAATCACAACACCATATTTAGGGATGATATGGGAGGACATCTCCTTAATCAACACACTAGAGTTGGGGGTTCTAGATTTGAATTTTTTGTTGGAGCTAGGGTTAGCTTATAGTAAACCAAGTTGGTTATTCAACAACTTAACCAAGATAGGTTTCACAAAATTTTCTGAGCTAGGTAAGGGGGCTAAAGAAAAGACATAATTGTATAATCATTGGATCAAACTCTGGTACAAGGATGGGAAAGTCCCTTTCTCTTTACATTGTTATAGAGATGTAAGCAAGAAATAAGGAATACTAATCCTTTCATTTCTTCAAATACGATTCAAGAAAGGGAAATGATAATCATGCATAGTGGTATAGTGACCTTCAAGGGTAAAATATTTAATTATATTTATGCTTACTAGATCGAAAGGTGTAGGGAGTTTTTCTTTGTCATAGCCATTCTGACACCGTGTGAGCTTTCCATCACTTCCTAGGAAGCTGTTGATGAATCTCTAGTAATTTACATTGCTAACCTTCGACACTTTGAGACCCAAACATTCAAGCCCAATGATTTTGCAATGAGTTTAGGAATAATAAAAAAGCTCACACTTCCAATTTTAACCTTGCTCTCCCTTCAAGAGATAAAATTTTGAAGTTAGGTCATCATTATAGCCCTTCATTGCTAGGAAGAAAGGGGATATACCAGCGTCCTCAAATAGTTTCCATAGGTCCATGTTCTGCCTTAGTGGGATGCACATTAGAGGCTTTGATCAATTTCTTGGCCCCCCATATCTATTCTGAAACTTTCCTCTTGCAAATTAGTAGACATGACACCAGACCCATTCTCTCCTATATGATTCCACCAATGGCCAAAGTAGTTCTTAGAGTTTCTAAAAATGACAAAATAAATGCTAACACTTCTATCTCTAAAACAAAGGAGAAAGATGATAAAACCTCATGCTTCATCTGGAAAGTTATACCCTTCATAATTTATGTATCCATATACCCAACATTAACTAAACCTTAGGCCAATGCGAGTTGCAATTGAGATGAGACCTGCAGTGTTGAATGCACACAAGACAATTGAGAGGAGGGGTGAATAATTTGTATATTAAAACATCCAAAACCCTCATAAACATTAAGATCCGCATCAACTTAATAACCCTTAATCTGTTAGAATGATTTAGAATGAAAGCAAATAACAAAAAATGAAACTGTAACATGCCCATTGTTCTACTCATTGTTTTTACTATTTTTTACCCACAAGTCAATAGTTTATGCTACTAACATTATGAGAAATACAATTCTTCTTTTCATTTGAATAAAAAGATGCACATTTGAAACATAACCATTACAAACTTTCCGATTGCATAACAAAGGATCATTTCAATAATTCAAGTAATGATTTCATATTACATAATTTCGTGATGATATTTTCCATTTGCAGTTTCTTAATAAGAATAAATATGTTTACATTCACAACTTCCATGAGCTCAATGATATAAATATACAAACAAAATACACCAATATAGATGACCTCAATGTTGGTGCATACCTCCAAGATGTCCCCATCATTGGTGCATACATTCTAGGTGTCCCCAAACTGGCACTACATCCTCAAATCCTGCCTGCCAACTATATGAGGGAGAGAATCACTCAAGCACTTTTCCGCCAATCATGGAATTACTACGGTTTCCCACACATCTACACAACTGGTAAATGGCCCTACCCTTTAATGAAGAGATTGGTTTGGTGACCCCATAATCCTAACCTTCCTAAGCATAGTGTTGTGTCCTACATATCTAGAGCTACCATACATTGACTACAATGCACATGTATGACTTCCCTACCTAGAATGCAATACTAGATCATAATGAACTGATAGTGTAAATAGTGGCTACTTACACTACTTTGGCCAAAGAGTTCAACACCTAGTACTTCGAGTGCGGGTCATTTGTCCACCCACCCTTTAGCTCGATTTGGTATTGATCATAAACATAACACACATTCAATCTAAGGTGATGTCATAACAAATTTTCCAACTAGGTTATTGCCTTTACCATGGATTACCCTAGCCCCATGAATAACTAAGTCTTAACAAAATGATTAAATAGGTCACACCCTTTCCCATGGATTATCTAACCCTAGGTATAACCATGCTAACCATACATGCACACATACTAGTGACCAAAGGTTACCCCCTTTCCCATGGGTTATCTAACCCTAGGAATAACTAAGCTACCCACCCATGTTCAAAATGATATTTTCATAAAAGTACTATAAGATAGCAACATATTCCACGTTTTACTTTTCATGCAACATCTATATAGTCATGATGAACTAAGTATAGTTCTAGTAACATTATAGCCACAAAAATTCCAATATAATATAAATATATATATTCCCATATAAAAGGGTTTCACTAATCCAAGACTCAACTATTCAAATGAAACAAGATTATCCCAAACTAGGAAATAAATCAAGTTCATAAAAATAAGCTTATCAAGCATTCAAAATTAATGTTTCACAAACAAAGGAAATTATAAACAAACAACCTTTCAAACATAAAATAATAGAGGAATATAAATCAGCATGCCTAGATTTATAGTTCTAATTGATAACACTGCTTCCCAAATTCGACCTTCACAATCATGATTGTTACTACTTCTAAGCCCAACTTATTTCCAACTCTATCCTCTTCTCAAAGAACTCTCAAAAAATGTAACTCACAAAGACAACTCACTTTCTCACCAAAAAATCTCAAATTATGCTTGCACAAAAAATATAGAAGAATAGCAACAAAGAATTCCGAATGGAAAGTGCAACAAATGGTAGAGAGAACACCTCTATTTATACTAAAATATGAGCATCTTAATGCTACAAATAAGCTATTAAATCTGCCACCACTCTAACAACAAACCAAAAATGCATCGACTCAACTAATATGTGGTTGATTTAATCTTTTAGATTGCAACACACAATAGTCCTCTTATTTCCAATTTTATAGAATGGATGAGTTGACTCCTTGTGATAACATGACTCTTTTACTAATTCAAGGCACAACGATGCATTACTACATGTTTCCTATTTTATTTGCAAGTCGACTAGACCCTTACAAACTTTTTCCATCTTTGCATTGACTAAGTTTCATGTTTATCGGATGGATTTTCTTGGATATGGTAGGTAAAAGACTTCTTTATACTTTATAGTTCTCAAAATATGGTGCCAAGTTTTCATACTTAAGTTCACCCTTTATTCATGTGCGGGTAAGACTAAGTTAGCATGTTTGTAACAACATTTTCTCTTACTTTATGCACAACATTTAAATCAATAATTATTTTTACCTTATGCACAACTCATAAGTCTTTTGACTTATTCTCTTCATGCACTTTATGCAAAACATTAAGCTTTGGCCATTGTAACATATATGGTAGTGCTATGATAATGCACTATAATTATTACAAAGCACTTTTAATATATATCAAACAATATATATATATATTATTAATATATATATAATATATATATGTTATTAATATATATTATTAAAATATATATATAATATATATATATTCTATCTATAATATATACACACACATATATATATACATATATATATATTAATATATAATTATATCTGTACATAATTTACTAAATGCATCACTTGCTAATTATATATATATATTGAAACATAATATTCAAAATAGATTGATGAACCTAATGAGGGACCTATTTTCCTTTATTTAATTAGGAAAGGACATCCCCACAAAGAATTGACTAACAACCCTTAGGTGAATCAACTCAATGTGAGAATCTATAGATTTCCTTATGATTGAAGGACGGGGGTCAAGGTCAAATAACACTTTGGGGAGAAAAACTAAAAATAGCAAATCAACACCAAAATGAAATCTAACACTTGAAACAACAATATTAAACTCAATATTTGTAGAACTAAAAAACATAATGTAGATTAGAGAAGGGCGGCAACATGTGTATCAGTCACCAAAAGTGATTTTCAGAAGCTGATTTGAGACTCATTCACCCATGGGCGAATGGGTCCAAGTGTAGGGTTTTTCTGTAACTTTTAGGAGCCTTTGGTACAAATCTAAATTTTCTAATTTTCCCAGGTTTCATAGTAAAAATTTCAAAAATGACTTCGGGATCTTAGTTTCCATGAGATGATAATTTTAACAACTTTTGCAATGTTGAAAAATTTGTAAATATTTCTCTTCAAAAGCCTTCAAGTCTTCTTCAACCTAAATTTTTAATCACACATACAAGAGAGAAAAATGTTTGTTTTTAGTGAATGGGGGTTTTCCTTAGTCAAACCCCGTTTTCATAATCAAACCTTGAATTGAAATAATGAATGAAAGAGGGAATGAAGAATGAACAAAGATATGTTACCACTCAACAAACCATTCAATGAAACCTTGATAATGGAGATCTTAGGAGAATTTCAACTTGCATGAGATGGATGAATTGGATTTGGATCTTGACACTTGAATCTTGCTTGAAATGATACTTTGAATGCTTGACTTGATTATGAAACCTACATCACAATTTTAGCTCCAAAAAATGCATGATGCAAGAAGACTTTGACATGATGGATGGATCTTGAATGCTGTAATAAAACTCTGATATATCTGCTCTTGAATGCTTCTTGAAATGCTCATAAAGTTCTCATAAAATTTCTCATTAAATTCTAGGTGAAATTTAGAAAATAATCTTGTATTTATAGGCATGTATCCTTAATTTCCTAAAATTCAAATATCACAAGCTGACATTGAATTATGGATTTAGAAACAATAAAATACCACCAAAAACATAGTTTAAATTTAGGTCCTAAGGTTTAGGGAGGATCCATTCACCCATGGGAAAATGGGCCCCAGGTCCCTAATCCTAGAACACACATTTCTTAATGTAAAGTGTTATATTTAGGGATTAATTATTGGTAGGTTTCCCCTTCGAAAAATGTAATTTAGTAGGCTTGTAAATGAATTAAAGGGATAATTAAGGCATAATTAAGCTCAATTTAACTAAGAGGGACCAAATAAGTGTGAAAATGTAAAGGGGTACATTTAACACTAAATTAAGGTGTTATTAAGTCCAATTTAACTAGGAGGGCCCAAAAAAGTGAGAAACTGTAAAGGGTTACATTTTTCTACACTACATTTAGATAACACTTTAGTGAGAGGATGACCTTGCATCAAACTCACACTAAAGTAGACAATTAAGAGAGTTATAATGGAGGAAATTCATTGGTAGGAATCAATCAACATATCATTGCTATCTAACTCTATGAGGGAGGAATTTATATGATTTTGCAAAAATTATTTTGGGGTGCAACTACCCAATTGAATCTTGGGAATTGGAATTCTTTTCTTCTCTATAAAATACCCCCCTCCTCCAACCACTATGGAAGGCTATGATACCATCACAAAGGATTAGGAGACAAAGAATATAAAATCAATGTTGGCTAAGGCATTCTAGAAAATGTTGAATAGAAGAGGTCTCACTTGTAGGGGTGACAACTTATTTCCCCTTCTTTCAAGGATGTGAAACATTTTTGTACTACACTTTGGAAACTAAAAGATCCAAAGTGGCTTGGGATTTAGGTTGAGAACCACCAGGTTTTACCATTTTCCTTTATAGTGAGAGACCATTTTCTATTTATCCTTAGATTTTAAGGTAGGAACCTTGATCGAATAAGAGATGAGTTGACTTGGGGGGTCACCAAAGGGAAATCCTTAATATTTGGTTTTGCAGATTGACACAAAAAGCAATCATTAGGAAAATTGACTCAAAGCATGTATTGAGTGTGATGAAGGTTACTGATATGAATACCTACAGATTCCTTCAAATCCTTGGTTGGGTCAATCTTGACACAAACATTTTTTTTGTTGATAATAATAATAAAATTTATCAAGCTCAACACATATGACCTTCCCCAAGGAAGTGACAATGTTGTGTAAAATATTTTAGCATGGAAGGGGCAAACCATAAATTCGAGCCAAATTGGAACATATAGTTTCTTCTTGTCCAAGATAATGAAATATTGTATCTAGGGTTGAAATACCAACAACATATAGAGACACTAAGGTCCATTCTTATGGATAGCCTCAACATGACTAGCCTTTAAAAATAAAAAAGAAAGAACCTTTTAGTGAGGTTCTAAACAATGTCAAGTCGAAACCATGTGGGGTCCATTACTTGTTGACCTAGTTTTGAAGCATGCTTTTAGGGGGAGTGCATCCAAAAAAATATCCTATTAAAGTGAAATAATCTAGCTACTTACAAGCATTATCAAAATTAGAGATGGGTAATACCACACCCACTAGGGATTTATAATGTGTGCTTTGTGAAATACCTTCAAGATAAACTTTTAGGGTTGCATGTTTAGAGGAGCCATTATGTAGAGCTACCAAAATATCAACACCAACATGAACTAATAGGTTAAATTCATTTGAGTATATAAAATGGACTAGCTAAAAAAATACAATAAATGCAAAAGAAGAAATTTTTCCTACTTAAAGGGTGTGGTATGACATAAGAAAAGCCAAAGACAATAAAAAAAGACACAAGGCATAGCAAGTGACAAGTTCTCCAATAGACAATTTAAAATTTTCAAATTTGCACAAAGCCAAAGTTCTAAACTATTTTTAATTTGTTAATAATTTTCAAAATATGACTATTTGATTTAAAATAAATAAATTAGATATACAAAAAAAATTAAATTATAAGAAATCTAAATTAAATATTTAATATTCAATTTTAATTTTGATTTAAATATTTAATTTCAAATTAGTTAACATTAAAATCATAAAATATTATAATTATAATGGTTAAGAAGAATAAATTTAATTTCAAATTAATTAAAATTAAAATCACAAAATATTATAATTATAATGGTTAAGAAGAAATAATTTAATTTCAAATTAATTAACATTAAAATCATAAAATATTATAATTATAATGGATAAGAAGGAATTATAATTATTAAGGTATAATGACATACATATTTTATCTAGTATTACAATATTTTATTAGTATAAGTATTATAGCAATATTGTAATAATGAAAGAGAAATTGATAATATAATATTATAAACATAAAAGTGTAGTTAGTATTATAAATATAATTGAGAAAAAAATTGTTTTTGATAAAGGAAAAAATGGGTTTTACACCTGGACCCAAAACCACAAAGTTTACAGAACAGAGGAATAAGTGTTAAAGATACCAAAACAAAAAGGCTGCAAAAAGAAAAGAGCCCAGGAATAACAACAACCACCAACCCAACCAAAAAACTAGCAAAAAACCCCCAACTAACCTAAGGATTTAAGAGCTTCAGTAGCCTCAACTTTGAGATTGTGCATATCCTGTGTGCCCTTCTTCAGGGTCTGAACCATCTGGGGCATAGGAGGAGTTTTCCTCTTCAGAATAGCTCTCGTCTGCTTAGAGATACCTGCTTCTTCAGACCTGTTTTTATCCTTATCAGCTTCCAGATCCACAAACAGAGACCCTTGATGTGAATTTTCCAGTTTCTCAGCCATTGCATTAATAATGATGGCATTGTGCTTCGCCATTTTGTAATTGTGCTCCATAATAGTTTTCATCTTGTTTTTCATTTTGCCAATTTCATCTTCTAGGCCTTTGACTTTACCTTCATTATCCTCAACCCCCATCCTCATCTTATCCTCATTCCTCCTACTCTTCGCAGTAATAAGGGCATTGACTTTAACTTCCAAATCCTCTAGCTTGTTGTTGAGGGCCCTATTTCTGAGATTAAGGTCCTTAATTTCATGGAAGGCCCATTTCATAATTCTAAAGTAATCCATAACACCATTTCTGGCAATAGCCTAGATGTCCCCAAGAAAATCACGGTCTTGTTTAAAATAATGGTCATTAGGGTTTAGATCTCTAGGGAATTTCGGTTTGTTATCTCCGTCCATAGCAGGATGGGATTAGTAAGAGATTAGGCTAGCATTAGGGGCCTTCGAAATGTCCTCTTGGGAGTCCTCAGAGTAAGAGACCAATTTATTTGTACAGGGGCTCTTTTTGGGTGTGCTTAACTTTTTGAATAGAGTAGTTGGGGTTTTTATCTTTTGGAACAGAGCAGTTGGGGTTTTTGACAGTGTTAGATTTCTTAAGTAGGGGTTTACCCTGCCAGGTTTTCTTGCCATAATTTGGGGAATGAGGACTTTCTTCATTCCTCTCAGGGTCAGGCTTGTTAATATCCTCTGACACATTATCTTCAGTGTCCTCATCTTCAAAGGGTGAGGCCAAGATAGGATTAGATAAGGCTAACATATTTTGAAAATGTTCATAAATAAGCCTAATAAGGCTAGTATGCAGAATTGGGTACTTCTTAGGATCCTTCTTATGATCCTCCAGGCTATTACTCATGGAACAATACAAATAGTAAGGTAAAGAAACCATAACCTTATGATGGAAATGGTTAAACAAGGCGAAGTGGTAGCTGTAGACCCTGGTGAATCTACCATCCAGGGTAATGTATTCCATGATGATTCTGAGCACCTTCCTCCATAACAACTTAATCGTATCAGCTTCAAAGTAGCTATTGGAGACTTTTATCAGCTTAGTCTTCTCTTTATCTTTCCTAGGGAATATAATAATTGCCTCATCTGAGAACCTTGTGTCGTGAAAGAATTTCATTCCCTTAGTAGACATGCTAGTGACCTCTCCAATGAGGTTCTCGTCCACCTTAACCTGCCTCCCAAATAGAATTATTTCTCCGTTCTTCCAATTTTTCTCAAAATACTTGGTGGCCTTCAAATCAGGCCCATGAATCTTTTCAATGAAAGGGAGCAACTCACCACATTTGATTTTTTTCCAAACCTTCAGGTTCCTCTTATGCATTTCGTAGCTTTTTGGCTCCACCCTTTTCCTATCTCTGCCCATTGTCACAAGCACCTCACTACCAGAGCAAGAGTCCTGAAATGAAATACTGTAGCTAAACCAAAGAGCCCACAAAATGTGCTACCTCTTACTGCCAATTAAGATATTAAGTGCAGCCCCATCAAATCTAATGATATTGAAGTACTTGGCCCTACTCTATTTCATCATAACAAAAAGTTGTTGCTTTCCCATGTGTGATATCATAATTAATTAAAGCCCTTACGTCAGTGCTGAGATCATTGAGGTTTTACCACATGACCAACCCATTATGTTTAACCCCTTTATTAATAAAAAAATCAGCCACGCTGTTGGCTTCCCTGAAAGCATGAGTTATTTTAACTTTATCAAAATTAGCTAAAAGGTAAATTTAGCCTCTTTGATCCAACTCTTGATAGACCATGATGGAGGGGACTTCCCTAGGAGGCAATCAATTATGTTTTTAGAGTCTCCTTCAAGCCATAAATATTTAATATTCCTACTGACAGCCAAATTAATCACTTGAAAGGCTCCAATTGCTTCAGCCACGTGATTAGTTTGAGATCCAATGGGAGTAGCCACCACCACTAAAAAATTGCCATTTGAATCCCTTATCACACCTCTGCTTCTAGCCAACCCCAGGTTTCCCTTAGCCGCACCATCAAAATTAGCTTTAAACTAGCCACACAGAGGAAAACTCCAGCATGCCCTTATTCGATCCTTTTTAGCTGGTTTAGAAGCCCTTGACACATCATTTTTAATCTTCCACTCCTTGGCTATCTTTAAGTCATATGGAGTGCATAACACTGCCTCCTTTTTGTTCTCTTGTTGAGGAATGATATTAAAGTTTTCAACAATTAACTTGAAAGTTTTTTCAAACACATTGTTCTTCGAAGTTTCCTTGTCCCTGAAGAGTCTATTATTCTATTCTTTCCACACTCCCCATGCTATATAGGGGAAAGTAAAATCTTGGATAATCTTCGAATAAAAGGATTCAAAGAAGGAGCTTTCCATTGAGAGAAGAAATCTTCAATAGTATAAGGAAACACCCAAGATATGTTCCAGAGGGTCATAAACTTACCTCATATTGCAGCAGTAAACAGACAATGGAGAAACAAGTGATTTGTAGACTCTGCCTCATTCTTGCAAAGATAGCATCTATTAGGTATCTGGAATCCACGCTTACAAAGATTGTCAACTGTGAACACTTTGTTTTGAATTAAGAAAAGAATTGTTAGTATTATAGGTATAATTATAATTTAGTAATCATAATGTGATAGAAATAATATAAAATGATAATTATAAAATTGAAACTATTGTAATAGGCATTATAACATTGATAGTTATTATACAATTATTTTATATTCTATTAATTAGTATAGATATATCTTAAATAAATTTATCTAAAAAGTCAAAGATATCAATTTGGAGTTTGTTTTTTGCTTGAAAATTATTTTATTTTATTTATTATAGACCCAAACTTTATGGTATCTACATTGTTTACTTTTTTTTTTTGTAATACACCTCTTTTACTTCTCAATACAAATTTTAACTTTTACTTTTGAAAAAACCACATTTCATTATTTTGGTCGTTTTAATTTGAAAAAAATGTTTATTTACATCTAGTTTTTTATATTTATATTTTTTTTTTTGATTGATAAGTAAATGGCCAAGGGACCATTCCCATAAAATTATGAATACAAATAACGTGATTTGGGCTACTCCAAAATGGAGGGCTATAGAAATAAAAATGCATCAATGCACAAATAGGGATGCACAATTATCCTAAATTTCAGGTGACCCCTAAATAATATAATCCTCTTTGGATATATTAGTGAGAGAACGAGTGGATATTGTGGAAAGCATTAATGCCTTTGCTGGAAATTTTCTTTTTCTTTTTCACCACTTCCCATACATCATTGTAGTCTTCTACAAATTGTTGGGCAAGTGTAGATGTTTCAAAAAATGTAGTGGATTCCTCTCTCTTGCCTATGGACAGTTGATTTTCATTTTCAGATGTAGATGTATCCTTTTCTTTAAATTTTTCATTTGTTTGAGATACAACCCATGGTTCCAAACTTCCATCCAAGACATGTTGAGACCCTTGTGAAGTCTCAAGTTCACCCCACGAGTCTACATCAAAGTTATGATGAGGAGAAACATCCTTCTTGATATATTTTCCTTGGTCAATGTTTAATTTTTGTTGTGCATTCAAATTGTCCCTATTTTGCACATGCTTAGGTAAAGTATTTGGAGCCACCTATGGGTAGTCAATAGTATAGGGGTTAAGGATGACATTTTTCCACCATGTGGGAGAACACATTTCTTTGGATTTTGAGTTGGGGTAGTCTATGATAAAGTGACCAGTGCTGATGCATCTCCAACAAAAAAAAGGTAGACCTTTATAATCCAAGGGTTGAACCCAGTTTTGACCATCAAATTTAAGAATTATTTCTGTTGGGAGATCTTTTGAAGTATCCAAATCTACCAAAATGCATGTGTAGGTCATGTGCATGAAGTTTGAAGATTGATTATTAATAGCTAGATGGTTTCCCAACACTTCACCAATCACTTTGAAGCAAGAATCACTCCAAAAGTGTAGTGGAAGATTTGGGATACAAACCTAAACATGCATGAAATTAAAGGAATCAATGGAGGGGTTAAATATGGGGTACCATGGTTTGATCAATAGAAGATGTTGCCGCCAAGCCCAAAGATTGTAAAGAACTATGTTGGGTACTCCACATAGTTAAATACCAAAATAAAGAAACCACCAACACATGGGTAGATTTCATGTCTCTCTTTTAGGATTGATTGCTAGGTTTTTGGGATCCATTGGTGTAAGTCAGGAAGACAAGACCATAAATGACTAAACCTATAGATTAACTCATGTTCTACAAAAATATCTCTACTTCTAGCTATTCATTTCTATACATCATCATCAAAGTCTAGATTGATGGGCTTATAAAAATTTTCCTTAAAATTTTTCCCTTTCTTCACTGATCTCAACATCATTTGGTGCTTGAGATTTTTAGGTCACCTTCCACTTGAGCTCTATTCATTCATCATTTTTATGAGAAAATGACTCTGGGATTTGACTAGTTTTACCTTCTAATTTACCTTCATTGCTTTTAGGAGTGTTCACTAAATTTTTTCATGAGGCTTGAGAGGCCTCTAGTATAGCTACCTTGGTGACTAGATTCTTCAGTTGAAATGAAGGGTTCTTTGGGAAATTATCTTTAGGAGAAGCCTCATGCAACACTCCAAAAGTAGGGTCTTGGGGAAGGTGTGACAAAGAATCATTCATTTTTGTAATGGCCTCTAAGGAGCTTGGGAAGAGACAAAATCACTTTGAGCACCCCATGGGGTGACATAATGTTGTGATTCTACCCCAATCCACTAGAAGAGCTTATAATTTAAGGTTTTTTTTCCCCTACCATGAGCTTGCAAATTTTGACATTAGGGGGTTGTATGATTAGTTGAAAAACATTTCCTGCATTTGAATGCAATTTTTTCATAATCTATGGGTTGTTTCTAGATTTTGTTGCCCACCTTTAGAGATATTTCTTTAGAGAGGCCTTTGGAAAGATCCATTTCCACACATAGTCGTTAATAGGTTGAAATTTCATAATTTATTATTTATTTTGATGCGCATTGATACTTACCTATTATATTACTAATAACCTATAAACTCTCCAGCTCCCAAAATTGTAAGGGGAGGTAAGGTAGATGAACCTAGAGGAGCGAAAAAGAAAAGTTTTCAGTTTGAGGATCGAAAGTCAGAAACTAGGGTTTCATGCAAAGAAAATCACCATTAAAGAACCTCAACCTCCTTTTAATTACCAATTCTTTATTCTCAATAAAATCAAATTCAAATATAAAAAACCCTCTAGCACAGGGAAAATATTGATTTCTTCCTCCATACCTTCTTTCCAGGATTCCATGATCCATGAATAAAGATTGTAGAATTTCATCCATGTCTTCATGAATCTGCAAATGAGGGTGTGGTTTTGTAAAATGTCCTCCCTATCCCTGATTAAGCCATCTATATAAATCTCAGGGACATGTGTTGTGCGTTGATAGGAAGATGACTGTCCAAATTTCCATTTGTGCAAGATGATAGAGTATCTGCGGGGAAAGACACTGATAGGGGTTTGGGTGAGCAAGAAGCAATGCCACCAAAATTTGAGTTTCCCTTGTTTAGAACTTCCTTGAAGCTGCACATCCTTTCAACATTCCTTCATGTAGTTTGATCCACCTCACAAGGCATATGCAGGTTTGATTCATGGGCAAGGGGTGTGCTTTCTGAGTCACCAGACATAGTCTTCACCCATGAACTATGAGACTAAGGTTGTTTGTGCTCACTTTCTGTAGTTAGGGCACCAATGTTCAATGCCTTCCTTGGGGTTGGTATGTTTTCCTCCTCCTTTTGTAGAGCTAGAGACTCCTAAACCTACAACATTGATTTTTTTTACATTTCATTTGTTGTTGTCATTGTAAAATGCCTCTTAATATTAATCAGAGTAATCTTATATATATTTAAAATTACTATATTTTAAAGTATTGGGTTAACTTAATATTGCAATAGAAAAGAAAAAATATATCATGAAAATGTTAAAAGGAAAGAGAAATATTTTTTAGAATTGAAAAAAAGTCCAAAGACTTATATAGAGAATAAAAATGTCTTATTAGCATGTAAATAGATTAAATATTATTTATTAAAATGCTATGAAAAAAGAAAGATGTGATAATAATAAAACTATTGTATATATATAAACAAATATAATAATTAATACACTAATGATAAATTTAGTTAGAACAAACATTGAAAAATGAAAGAAATGGGAATTTTTTATAAAAGGAGTAAAGAAAACAAAATGCAAAATAAACACAAAGTTGAAAATAAAAGAATAATAATCACAATCTAAACATAAATACAAAGGAAGATGCAATAAGATAGGATAAAAATAACTCAAAGCATGGATAAATACTTGAAAAAGGATATACAAGAGAGAAATAATAACAAATAAAATAATAAAACAATTAGAAATTACACAAAAGAGAGGAGAGGTCCAACATTATGTAGAGGTTGAGCTGGGGGGTTGGAATTAGACAAAATAAGATCAAAATAAAGCTAAAGATAAACAATCATGAGTAAAGAATTATGGATAACAATCACAGATGGGGAAAAAGGTAAAGGTAAAAAGAGGAGAAAAGACAAAAGATGAGGATTGTGGGAAACAAGAATGGAAAGAAAAGGAAAAGAGAGAAAGTTGAAGGAGAATTTAAGGAGGTGTACATATGAAAAAATGATAGGGAAGACAAAAGAAGGAAGGCGAGAGAACAATCAATAAGTGGAGGGATTGTATCTAGGGAGGATAGGAAAGGTTGCTAAGAGAATCTTAAGCCTCATTTATTATCTTGGTTGAGGTTGATAGGGTATTTATTGATTGACTTTTCCTCTTTAAGCTCTCTTTTGAAAAAAAAATATTTTAGTAAGGACTTGAGTGGCCTCTAGACATATGTGGCACTTCACAATGGATGTGTCTTTAGCAAGAGTAGATTTCCCAACATGTTCATGTTTAATATCATCACCATCCTCCTTAATCCTCATGCTAATGGAGTGAATCTTCTCACCAATAAAGGGTGCCCCACATGAAAATTTAGTAAATTCCCAAATATTTTCTTAAGCACCACTTATACTTACACATATTTAAACATCACAAGTCAAGGAAAATGAATTCTAGTAGTAGACTACAATTTTCCAAATTAGATTCATGAGTGATAGTTCTAGTCTACGTATAGGTGCATATCTACACTTGTGAAGGATAACTTGGAAAAAATATAGTTTATTAATTTGTACAATCTAATATCTACATCTAATCAAGCACTACAATTCCAACACATTGACAAATCAGTTTCCAATGGCAACATATTCCAACCTTCAAAATATAACTAAATAACAAATTTAAATTTATTTTAATTCTACATCGAATTTAATTTCAATTATTAGTCTAAATCTTTTAAATCCCAAGTTTTTATTAATGTTCAATTATTTGGTCTAGGATAAGTTATAGTGGAAAACACATCATCCACTACACTTTATTAGTCAACTTAGTGGTCACAATCAAAACCCAAGAGTCACCATTTGAAAATCCACCTTTAAATGTCATAATAAAAATTTGATGTGGAATCTCAAATCTTAAAAACAC
This sequence comes from Sequoia sempervirens, assembly GCA_007258455.2. Classification (NCBI taxonomy): domain Eukaryota; kingdom Viridiplantae; phylum Streptophyta; class Pinopsida; order Cupressales; family Cupressaceae; genus Sequoia; species Sequoia sempervirens. Next base: position 5,280 of record VDFB02013862.1, on the reverse strand, counting down.
TATATCATAAATAATAATTTGTTTAACATTAACTTCACTACTATTATTTACTAAAACTCCTTTGGTCTATAGTTTATTAGTTTGTACAATCTAATTTCTTCATCTAACCAAGCACTACAATTCTATCACAATGACAAATCAGTTTCCATTGGCAACATATTCCAACTTTCAAAATCTAACTAAATAACAAATTTAATTTTTTTTTAATTCTACATCAAATGCAATACTTATTTCAATTATTAGTCTAAATCTTTTAAATCCTAAATTTTTATTTTTGTTCAATTATTAGTCAACTTAATAGGCACAATCAAAATCCAAGAGTCACTATTTGAAAATCTACCTTTAGATATCATAGTCAAAATTTGATGTAGAATCTGGAATCTTAAAAACACTCTATCATAAATACTAACTTGTTTAGCATTAACTTCACTACAATTATTTACTAAAACTCATTTGGTCTTGCTTCACATGCACTATTAAAATAATAAAATTATTATAACTTCAGGTTGGTTAAAATAAACGTCGACGTAAGGAACTATTCAATATCAGGTTTAATGATGAGAGACCCCTGAATGCGCAACACCTTTTTAGTTTCAAGCAAAACTAAATGATTTCATATTTTGATTTCGTTCATGGCAAACAAATTTTCTTTTATTATTATTTTTAATAAAGAAAAGCATATATCCAAGTGCGTTTGAACTGATTCATTAATTAAGACTATGAAGCAAAAAGATTCAAAGCAAGATTTGACAGACACCATTTAGTGCTTTTCTAGGTGACGTATGGGTACACGCACTAAAGCAATTAAAATTGCTTTAAGATATTATATTGCAATTTTAGCTGCGTGGGAAATACGGAGCAGGCACAACCGTTGGTGTAGGAATAAAAATTGTAGATGGATGGATCTGACAAGCACTTGGTGGATCATTAGAGAATAAATTATCTTTTCTACTAGATTAGTGGGCAAGTCTGTAATCTGTTCAAAAAGCAACAAATTACAGGCATCTTCTGTGCAGTAATGTTCTTTAAGAGCTTAAGGAAAGAGAGCTGATTTATTAGAGGGGGGGAAATAAAACTGAGAAATCTGTGGTTTAATTAGACAGGGAGAATGGCTGAATTTGGAAAGTGTTTGTTTGGGGGTTTATCATCATTTTATACAAACTCAAAGCCAAGCTTGGCCATGATATTTGTTCAGATTTGCTTTGCAGGGATGAATATAATATCAAAAATTGCACTGAACCAGGGAATGTCTCCCTTTGTATTAGTATTTTACAGACACTTAGTCTCTACAATAGTTACAGCTCCTTTGGCTTACATCATGGAAAGGTGAGAAAAAAGGCCAACAAATTTTTACAACAAAATTTCTTTGTGAGACTACCAGTTTGTCCATCTTTAAGATATATTGATGGTCTTATTATGTTATTATTAATTTGTTTTAGATTCAAGAAGAAATTATGTGCTGGTTGTGCTTAAACCCAAATAAAGTGAACTGTGCAAATGTATTTATTGTGTCAGTTTATCCTGAAGTTCAAATTTGCTTTTAAATATTTATTTCGAAAAGCTTTTCTTGTGTGTTATTATGCACTCTGAAAACATGAACTGCTCGAAAATGATTTTATTTTGATCTTTTGGTCTGTGGCAGGAAGACAAGGCCAAAGCTAACAATCAGAATCTTTGGTGAATTTTTCATCTGTAGTTTGTTTGGGTAATTATTCATATCTTTATTAATTGTTTTAGTTTTTGATTTGGTGGTTTTCTTGCTTTCTAATCTGATTTTATATACTGCAGGATCACATTGAATCAGAATTTTTACTACACAGGATTGGATTATACAACAGCAACAGTTTCAACTGCACTGCTCAACCTAGTACCTGCCATTACTTTTCTAATGGCTATTGTTTTTAGGTAAGGAATTGGATACTGTAATTTTTAGTCTACTCTTCATTTTTAGAATAGTGTGATCTAATACATTATTTTTGAGCTTTTACAACTTATTGTAGGATGGAAAGTTTAAACATTAGGAGTCTGACTGCTCAAGTAAAGATAGTTGGAACCTTAGTTTGTGTGGGTGGAGCCATGACAATGACATTTTACAAAGGAATAAGAATACAGTTGTGGCCATCACCTTTCCATTTGAGATACTACAATGAAAGCAATAACAAAACTGAAGATTTGACTAAAGGTTCTTTGTTGGTGGTGATGGCTTGTATCTCCTTTGCAGCATGGTTTATTTTGCAGGTAACTTCTTTTTTCTACAACCATAACGAGTTGCATGTGTTGATCTAATGTTGTTCTTTCTCCTCATTGCAGACAAGCATTAGTAAGAAATATCCAGTTCAGTACACCAGCACTGCCATAACCTGCTTTTTGGCCACCATACAATCTGCTGTTGTAACGCTAATTTTTGAAAGAGGTCATTATGGGGTGTGGGTTCTAGGCTGGAATATCAAGCTTCTTACTGCAATCTATTCTGTATGTATTGTAAACCCTCTTTAAGGTGCTGCTGCCTCTCTTGTGAAGTTTGTTGTTTTTTTTGTTGGTGCTCTTGCTTTTACATCCGGTATGCTGTTTTTGTTATTTCTGCTCTTGGTTTTACCTCGTGTCGGCTGCTTCTAATGTCTTTGTTCTCTGTGCTCTTGCTTTTATCCCTAGAGAGCTCTTTATGGATATATTGCTATTTCTGTCTGTGTGTCATTTATTTTTTTTAAAAATATTTTTTATATACTTTAGGAGTTTGTTTTTGTTATTTAATATGGGAGTACGTGTTTATACTAATATCTTTTCAATTAAGAGTCAAGGGTTGAGGGTTATCCACTCTGTCAAAACCATCTTTTATATCATACTTTCAAGACTTCTGAATCTTGGTAGATAGCACAATTAAGAAACATACCATCACCCTCATCAATTGTACTCAATCAATTGAACAACCACCCTTTCATACTCTTTGATTGTGATCTAGCTTATGCAGCTTAATTTTTTTTGTTATCCATGTTTTTACTTAAAAACTATTATTTGTCTTGTTTTTATTTGCGTTTTACCTTGAAATTGATATTTTGTTTTATGATTGATATCATGTATTTTTTCTCATCCTTCTATGTTATAGCTGAATTTGGTTTTACATACCTTAAAATTATGTGGTTTTTAAATTTAATATGTTTCTTGAATTTTGCAGGGAGTTGTAGGTTCAGGAGTAGCTTTTTGTTTGATGGCATGGTGTATAGAGAAAAAGGGTCCTGTATTTACCACTATCTTTGGGCCACTTGTATTAATAATAGTAGCTATATTGGGTTCTATACTCTTTGAGGAGAAGTTTTATTTAGGAAGGTAATTATTATTTTTTCATATGGTATAAGTATTTTTTGAGATTTTTTAGTATTCTAATTTTTGTGTTTTTTGTATGCAGTGTTATTGGTGCTATTTTGATTGTTATAGGTCTATATGTTATGCTTTGGAGTAAAAGCAAAGAAACGGAAAAGATTGTAAAGATACCAAGTACACTATCTTCAATCTCTAATAATAAGGAATCAAATAATGTGGAACAAAAAGAAGAATTGATTAACATACAATAAAAAGGAAATATAATTTTTTTTATCTAGATATTATATATTTTATTATAAAAATGTAGTTGTACACTTATTGGAAATTATTTAGATTATTTATCTTAAAATGTTATCATTGTTTTATATGGTGGGTGTTATATTTTAGTCATATTTAAAGGTTCTTAATAAATATTATATTGTTGAATAAATATGGCATGTTGTAACAAATACAATTGGTGAAACAAGAACTCATTTATGTTACACAACTTATGTAGAATACACAACATACATGTTTTTATTTTTTTTAATGTTAATGATTAAATTATTATTAGTAATTGTAGCTTTTTATTATATGGGTGGACACTAACATCAAGAAAGTTTTAGAAAATACTTGTAAAAATAAATATAAATTGTATTTGAAAAACAACAATATTCATAAATATTTTGAAAACACAATTTCTATTAAACTTTATCAACATATTATAAAATTAACATCCTCAACTTACTTCCATCCTGGAAGAATTTAAAATGTAGATAAGATTGCATATTACATAAAATTTTAAATCATCATTGTAGAAGTCAAGATGAAATCATTATTTCAATACTACCAAAATGAATTATAATAAGTAATATTCTATAATAGTTATCTCGATTTAGGACAACCACCATCAAGCTTATATTAAAGATATTGACTACAATTGTTACTCTTCATTTTTCTTGTTTGCCCTAATCTACATTCTCTGCAAATTAGATTATCACATGAATAACACTTAGGGGGTGATATTTTCAATGATTCGAGACATTCAACTTGGGAGATATTAGTGAATTTCAACCATTCTCTATTTTGATGGCCAAATATCTATTATAAATTTTGTTAACATTAGTCTTTGTGAATTATGTATTGTTAGGTACCATGTCATTTGTATTGGATTTTGTGTAGTGCCATCTCTTGTAATTGATGGTACAAAAACCCATTTTGAATTTCTATGTCTTATTATAAAAGTACATATTCACCAATCTTCACTACCACAAATAACAATAATTAGTCTAAAATCTTGAGTGTACAATATATTTTTTATACTACTGAGTGCATAGTTGATCAACCCACCTACATCTAACCACATATTACACACCAACATTAATCACATTCCAACACATAATATAATTTTATTGTACATATTTTTATCATCAATATCTTTTGATATTATATGTACTCACTATACATAAAAAAAATTATTTGCAATTATTATCTAATATAACTAAATTAATCAATTCATACAAATATAATAATACAATATAAATTCATTTTCAATTAATGAAATTCTTATTTAATTTATAATGAATTTTAATTGTATTTTTATATTTATGTTTTCAATATTTATCAATATCTATCTAAATTAACGTAAAAATGCCCTTCAATCCTCCTTGAATGGTCTCCAATGATTCACATCTTAAAGTATTCATTGTTAAAATTGGAGAGCATAATTGTTAAAATTGGAGAGCATAAATATATTTCACTATTTCAAATTCACAGATCCAAAGATCTTTAAATAGGTATCATGCTTGGAGAGATGTGATATATCTCTTGCATGTGACACAACTTTACATAACAATTATATAGGGTGTGATTAAAATATAGTTTATATTTTTAACACCCCCCATAAACTTCATTTTATCACACAATTTAACTAGATGATGGGGGCCACCGATAAATAGGTTTATTAGCTACCCATGTACATTT
>VDFB02013861.1:27444-50084 GCA_007258455.2 Sequoia sempervirens | reverse complement strand
TTGTTATCTCCAAATCTTACAACTCCACCATCATACTATTCCAGACTCACAAATTTTCTTTTGTCACCAGTCATATGATGTGAGCATCCATTATCAATGAACCACTCATCTTTTTCTTCAACTTGAGCTACAAGATCTTTTTCATCTTTAGTAGATTCAGTAGCCACATGATTATTTTCAATGGTAGCAATAAAAGCCCAATCATCTTCTTTTCTATTATCTTTATCAGATTCTTCATCAATCACTGCTTCTTCAGCAAAGCAACATCTCTTCGGGAATCTAGACTTCTTAGGTTTAGATCTAGGAACTCTTTTAGGACATCTTAATGCAAAATGACCTATTTTACTGCATGAAAAGCATTTAATAGGTAACACATCTTCATACTTACCTTTTCCTCTCCCCTCTTGCTTTGCAATCAATGCTTCCAGTTCTTCTACTTCTCTTTCTTTATCTTTGAGTTGTTTCAATTCTTCATCATACTTGTATACCTTCCTGGAACTCTCTTCCGAACTATATCTTTGTCTGTTGCTTCCAAACATAGTAGCCTTAAATGCAGATTCAGTCTTCGGTGTGGATTTACCAAATTTGCTTATCTCAAAAGCAACAAGTTTCCTAATAAGCGTATCTCTTGTCAACTTGTTTACTGATCTGAACTCTTCAATAGCATGAACCTTCATTTTATAGGAGGGAGGCAAGGATCTGAGTACTTTAGCCACAATTTCATCCTCATCCCCAAAACCACCAGCACATGTAATACCCATCACTATCTCATTTACTCTCTGCATAAAAGAGGTGATATTTTCTATTGAGATTATGGCTGCACAGGGTCCCTGAAGCTGCATTCTTCAATGGAGGACCTTTGCTAGGAAAGATAATCAACCACACAAAAAGTTTTGCAACTAGGAATGCACAATAGAGATTCTATTGATCTACTCTATGAGATCATAGATTGATATTTGATTGATATGATATGTTACAAATGAACAAAATTCCTGACTATATAGGCAAAAGAGAAAACCTAAGATGCATGAGATGTTGCCATGTGTCATGATCTAACAACATGTGACAACATGTGAACCCTATCTAGGAAATTATTAAATATTGAGATGAGTTCTAGAAGGACAACTCATCTTCTAGAAGGAATCTTATCCCTACAAACAAGGAAGGGGGAATTACCCCATTATTAAATGATTTATTAAAAATGTAACCTAGGACTAAATGATATATGACCTAAGTTAACTTATGCTAGTGTAATAATTAATTAATTACACTAACATTTTCATCTTCACTCATCTTTAGATTCTCATACTTTCCTTTCAAGCTTTGTAGCTTAGCCATCTTCACCTATGCATCTCCTTCATAAAAAGTTTCCAGTTTCGTCCAAATTTCATGAGTTGTATGTAGACCTACCACATTAGCCATCTCTGAATCTATCAAGGCACTCACCAAAGCTTCAATATCCCTAATATTTCTTTCAGCATCTTTGATCTCATCAATAGTAGAGGGACCATTATGAGGAATGATATATTAATTTTTAGTAATCTTCCAGATAGCATCACCAATACACATTAAGTGAGATTGCATCCTAACTTTCCACAGTGAGTAGTTAGTTCCATCAAATCTAGGACCGTCCTTCTTGAATGTTGTTGCCATCTCGGATCACCTCAAGCTTTTAGATTTTCTTTAGAGGAACTTGTTCTAATACCAATTATTGGCAAAACAAGGACACACAACTGAGAGGGGGGTGAATCAATTGTAACAGAAACTAAAACTCTTCTTCCTAATCTTTACTTAATCTCAGATCTGATGAATAAGAAATTAACCATAAACAATCAACACATCAGAGAGACAAAGAACACAAATATTTTTTTGCGTGGAAACCTTGTTGGGAAAAAACCACGGTGGATGTTAGTCCACAAGATTATACTCGGCTAGAAGTATATAAAGAAATAATAAGGGGAATGCACATGCATTCAGGCACACTTCCTAGAGCTCATTGCTCAATTACAAAAGAGGACTCACTATCCAACAATAGTGTTTGGATTAAAACCATCCAAGATTTGTGAACTGAGAAAATAGCTTCTTCACAAGCCTGATTATAGTTCCAATTAAGCTCAACACTTCTTCACACTTCGCACATTCTTCTTCACACTCTACTCAGCAATCAAATGATATTCACACATAGGATCACATGAAGCATCATCTTCAACAATGAACTAATCACCCTTATATATCTACTACATGAAATTTCATCACTACTTGTCGGCCAAGGAAATAAAATATATTTGTAATGTCAGCCAAAATTTACAAATAAAGTTTTAATGTGAATCCACCAAGGTCAGCCACAACATAGTGGAGACCCAAAATAATATCTCCAATGTGAGAAGACTTTAATTAATTACACCTTGAAGATCTACAACACGCTATCAACAACATGTTGGCCAAGAACAAGAAAAACCGAACATGCGCAAGATAAGATCTTCAACCATGAACTCTCTCAATAATGTGGACGAACCACAAAGATAGAGAATGGTCTAGAGACATCAGAGAACACCAAGAAACAACAGAGAAGCATCCACAACAACTGAGAAAACAAGAATTACACAAACTTCATTCAAGAACACTAACAGAGACCAACAATACACTGTCACACCACAACATACTCAAAACTTCACGTAGACCTCTGAAACTTTCGGTAGATGATCTAGAAATATTTAACAATAAACCCTTTAATCCACATCATCAAATCTTCAACGTATAGAACACAACACCTTCTTGACCTACACAGTTCCACTGGGAATCAATAATACTTTCTTTTACAATTTTCTGAATATCCTCGACATATACAGTCTTCAATACACCAAATGCTAATAGTGTTGACATCAATGACAACCACATATTAGCAACCATATCCACAACATCCAACACACTTATCCTTCTTCTTCACACTCTTTAATATCCTCATCTTCTTCTACTATCACCATTTTATTTGTGTTTGAATCAACACATACTTCATTATCACAAAATTCAAAAAATATAAATTTACCTAAATTGTTTTCACCCCTTTCTTTGCTATAGTAATGTCTTCTTCCCCTACTACAATTTCTTTATTTTCTTTATCGTTTGCATTCATCTTCATCTCCTCCAGATTTAAATCTCCTCTTAACCACCTATCTATTATTTCCATCTCTTTTTCTAATAGGAGATTCTCTTCATTTTTTCCAAGTTCTTCATCATTTTTTGGTCCCTTAGCATACAAATCTCCTTCTTCATTATCATTTTCTATTGTAGCCTTGCTATAATCTTCAACCTCTACCACCATCTCATGCTTGTTCTCCTCTATGTCTTCCAAAATACATGCTTCTACTATTGCAATCTCACTATCTTCTTCACCTTCATTAATTTTTGGACCTTCCAAGTCCTCTATTACAACTTCCTTTCCTTCTTCATCTCTTGCACACAAATCATTACTTGCAAACGTGTTATGAAAAGAAGAATGGAACTAAACTTCATCTATTTTCTAATCTTCCTCAATTGTAAATTTCTTCTTCATTCCTAAACTTTCCTCAAGGGCATCCAATCTTGCTTCTAATTTCTTCAATTTTGCGATGAGCTTCTTGTCTCTCACTTCTTCCCAATACTCTTCCCAAAATAAAATTCTTATAGGTCTTTTCAAGACCCATCTTGTCATCTTATTCAAAGGCATCTTCAAGGACTTGCAAGCACCCCTACAATTACAAGTACTCCTTGCAACAAACTCACACTTCATTCAAATATTTTGTGCTTCCTCTACCCTCTATAGTCATAGGTCCTCCCTGCAAGGAATATCTCTAGGACTCAAGCCCTCTATAGTTATAGACCTCCTCTCCTGTAACAACCTCTTCTAGAACTCAAATCCTTTGTAGTTACAAAATCCTTTTCTGCAACAAAATCTCTCTAGAGTTTTTTTGAGGAAAATTCAAGCTTCCTCTCATTAACCTCTTTCACAAACCCATCTATAATCTCTCACAACAATATTTCCTCTTCACAATTCTTTGCAACTTTCCATCTCCTCAATCTAGTGATCATCCTACTTTGATACTATTTGATGCAGTCGAAGACCAAGAGCTCCAAAATGGAGTGTTGATCTTCACAACCACCACACTAATATCTCATCTACCCAACTAAAACAAAATAATTTTTATAGGGAAATGAACAAACCTAGAAAGTTTCATAATACAAATCATCAATTATAATTTAAGTGCACTGAAAAATATTGACATACCACTTTTCAAAATTTATTTTGAATATCAAAAAATCTTCCAATTTCTCTAAAAAATTGTTCATTAGGAGTTCCCACTTTCATCTATAGGAAAACAAAAGTTTCATTTTTTTCTACCAATAATACCATACGAATTTTTAAGCCAAACTATTAGAAAATCCATCTTTGAACATAGGGTACTTTGACCAAAATTAACTATTTGTGAACTTAACCCAAGTTCTCCAACATTGTTGATGACAAGAAATTTATAATTACAAGCTGATTTTGTCAACTACAATCACTAAGAGTTGGTAACAACAAACTATAGAGAAAACAAAGCACAACATCTAGAAGCATGTTTATTGCCTTCAACATCAAATTTCTGCAACAAGACACTCTAAAACAAAACTACAACAACAAAAATAAACTCTACATTCTCCAATTTCACACTTGGATGCCCCCTTCACTTCCAGGAAATTTTTTCCTCTAAGATTTCTTTCATTTTTTTATTATTTAACCTCTGGCCTCCTCCTTCAAGCTGGGCATTAGTTTTTCTCTCTCCTTGTTGTTAATACTTTCCTACAAGATTTTAATGTCTTTTCTAAAAATTCCCTCCATCATTTTGCATTCCACTACTTCCAAAAATTGCACCAAGAAGATTCCAGTACTAATGGAAAACAATTTCAAATTCATGGGAGTTACAAAGGAGCCCAAATTGGAAAATTCTTGCTTGGGCATGGGACTTAGTGTTGACATTTAAATTTTGAATAAGATTAATTTCAAGCACCAAAAATCCTAATTTCAATTTAATTTCTCAACCTTACAAAATATTTTGATATTGGAGAAGCATAAGGAGAAAATATATTAAAAATAAATCATTCCTACAAGACCACAACCAAAAGAAAGAAATTAAAAAAAGCACACAAATAATTTTGGTGTGTAGGATTGCCCATGCGCTCGGATGCTCTTGCATCATAAAATTATCTTCATTAAAAATAATGATGAAGAAGTAGCTCATACCCATGATGTGCTTTACTTATTCTACTCCATCTCTAGTTCTTAATTATCCATGCATAAAAATAAATGTTTCATGACATGAGTGTATGCGCCCCCCTCTTGGATTACAATGTAGTAGCAACCTAGTTAACATGGGGTTATAATCACATGCTTGGGTATCAAATTTAAACTAGGGATCTCTTGTCATGAGATGTGGAAGTTATTCCTTAAAATAGTAAACTTATTTCTTCAAAAAATATATTTTTAGCCATGGCTAATAGAATTTAGGTGGAAAAAAGAAACATATCTACATCTCCTCTTTTTTTTACCATCCAAAAAGTATACAATCAATTGGGTCAACTAATCAAGGACGTCATGTGACCTAAGTGGAAACATGAAAGGAATGTTGATTGCCTCCTAGACATAATGCATAAAACCTAAAGAAAAATAGGGCTTGATATTGTTGATCCCCATATTTAAGGTGTTCATTTAATTGTAAAATGGATTTAATCAAATCTATGGAAGTAGATTCACCTTATAAGGTCTATAATCTAAATCATCATTATTGATATCCCCTAGAAGATGGTGTGTTGGAGAGACAAAACTATTGATTGTGTCTTTCTTTAAGCCCAAGGTCATATACATTTAATATCATCTATAAATCTTGACATGAGACATATCAAGACCTCACTTGGTATAGTCAATCCTTTAGGAATGATCTTAGTTTTTCTAGCTCTATTATTTTATGAAATAAACCAATTAAATTAAAGGAACAACCTTTGGATACCATTAGTAGGTTTAAAAGAAAAGAGATTCTCATATAAAAAAATCTAACTTTTCAACGATTTGGTGATCTTCCCAAGCTCCAATATAAGTCTTGAACCCACCTTAGTAATGAATTCTTTCTTAAGGACTCTAACAAGAATGATACCCTTGAAGTTCAAGAGCTTGTGAATCCATCCCTCATACTTAAATAATCCTATTCTTGCTAATGCATATTTTTGAAATATTAGATGTGGGTCAATGCTCAAAGCATCCTCTTCTTCCCCCTCAAGTCCATCTACTACCTATTTCTCCCTCTTTTTCCTATATCCTTACATTCAAATTCTAAATGGCATTGCATATCATCATACTCTAAATGGATGGACCTTAGCAAGAAATTCTAGATTTCCAAAGTTGATGCTCAATCCTAGCTCACATCCTAAGAACTATTCCACTCCAAAAAAATTGTTGGTAGTCATTTGAGATTCTTTCAAACCTCCTCTTCCTCCTCTACAACAATTATGAATCTATGAAGCATTTTTTGGGTACTATGCTCACTCAACTAATATTTGATATTTCATCAAAGTATCTTTCATTCCATCTTAGAATGTGGACTCTAAAACTAGTAGACCTATATATAATTAATTTTATTTGGAAATTTAGATGAATAATTATTTTCTATCATTCCTTTTTCCCTCATGAAGTTGAAATACAATTATTCTACTCTAGCCTATGTCTCAAGAATTTACCTTGATTTATGTAGGAGGGTCTAAAAGCTATCAAGGGATTCAATAAATAGGTGAAAAATATTAAAAAGGACATCAAGGAACTTGAGGGAAAAAACAATGACACGACTCAAAAAATCAACAAGATCACCAAAGACTTGGATACTTTGTCTACTCTTAAAACTACACTCCATAATGAAGGTTGCATCAATAGGGTGATCTCAGTATATGAGGAACATCCAAGCCACTATTGACTAGATTGCCAACACTACTAGGATGGATACCAAGTGGTCAATGGTGGAGTTTGAGATGTAATTATCTTAGTTTCTACTTCTTGGATATTTATTTCTCTCTATTTAGTTTTCTTTCTTGTATAGTTATTGTATAGGCATGATACAATAACTTTTCCATGCATTTTGTTTCCTTCTACTAATTGTCCAACTTGTTTCTTTCTATTTTCAATGTTCAATGTTCTCTTGACGAATGTTCTCTTGACGGATGCAAGTTTGATTTTAAGCTTAATTAAATACTAAAAAAGGTTTTTATTATTAAATCCCTATCATTTCAAATATCATGCCATTCACTTGAAGGGACTTGCAACATCTTATTTTGTAACAGAAATAAATATAAATTCATTTAAAATAAAATTTACAATGTGTGTTTTTAAATTATCACAAGTTTACCTCTATTAACAACTAATTGTTCTAATAAAAGAAATTTCTATTAAAAAAACAACCTACTAATTTTAATTATCTATTCTTATCTTTGCTTCAACTTTAACTTTGTGTTAAGTGATCTGTAGTTTATTGGTGAAGTTGAATGTCTCAATAAGAGCCCATTAAGGATCAAGTCTCATTGGTCGTAAAGATCCAATATTCTTAAGGGACGAGATTGAGATCATGTCTTAATTGTAGCATGACATTATAAGATGTTTCAATCTTTATTTTTACATCATAAGATATTTCAATCGTATCTTCGAAATACCAAAATTACAATATAACAATATCCAATATTTCAATCCTTACTTCAAAATACCGCAATCCTTACTTCATAATATCACAAATATAAAATGACATTATTAAATATTCTAATTACTTTAAACTACAAAAAGAACAAACTACCAATCTACAATATTCTAATTGCTTTAAATTATCACATCTACCTACAATATTTCTTCAAACTATATCTTTATTTTAGGTTGAAACACATAATTGATAACATCACATCTGCTTTTTAGGGTAACTTTTGGGCAGTTGGAGGGTTGCTTTGTTTTTAAGGATAGCATGCACGTTTGTTGCATTGTACTTAGCTGGATGGAAATCTAGTGGCCGGATGAGATAGAAATTCATTGAAATGCGAGCCAAGCGGGTGGTCCCATGGGGGACTGCCAACAAACGTTTAATGCTATGGAAGTATGCAGCCGGTGAATAATGGCAAACTACTCTTGTCCCCTCTTTAATATTTGGGCAGGGACAAATTCAAATTCATTGAATGCAAATGGCTCCACTGTTTTTTCCTCATCTTATCAAATTCTAGGAATAAAATCAAATACAACACGACTTACCTAATGTTCTTCTCTCCTTGTAGATAAGAACCAATCAAAGATGAGCATTCACAAAAATAAGATATATATAACCAATGAAAGATAAGATATATATAACCTAATTTATGTCCCATCTTTCCTATGAGTGGATGGATGGATTCAACAAAGGAATTGTGATTTCAAATTCCAAAAACCTTAATAAATATGGTATGGAAACAAACTTCACTAGTGATAAGGACAACAATACAAAATTTTATGAATTTGTTATTGAAGTTATCTCATAAATTATTAATTTGAAGATGATTGATTTAAATTGATTTATTTTTTTTTTAAGCCATTTTCTTATTGTTCATGATATTATTTGTAATTGAATGGAGTATACTTTAGAAGAAAATATTAAAATTATATTTTCTAAATGAATAGAAGAATTCAAAAATAAAGTTCAAGATTTGATTTTTCATAAATGTAAAAGTATAACTTGTCTCACTAAATTTTAAATCATATTATTCTTCAAATCTATTCCAAAGAAAACATCTTTCAAACATAATGATGGTCAAATAAAATGGGTAAATTTCTAAAACAATTAACTATTATTTTTTAGTACACATACAAGTTAAAATATATTTGTAATTTCATTTGTATAGAAATATATATTTAAATTTTATAAATAATTGAAGCAAGATGTCGAAGTAAAAATTCTCACATTGTCATACATCTATTAGAAATAATTTTATTTTATACAACTTTGTAGACTTTAAAATTAAGTTTGCATCAATAATGCACACATGGTATGTATGTATGTATGCATGCATTTATGTGTGTGTGTATACATGTATGTATTTATGTATACATACATGCATGCATTCATATGTACACACACACACTCATATATATAGATGTGTACATATACACATATACATATACACATACATATACATACACACACACACACATACACACGTATACATATATAATGAAGTTTGAATTCTTAATTAGTGATAAAGACTCAGATTAACCTAAAAATGACATTTAGTTCTAAGTATTGTGCTAGTTCTTATCTTGACAAAAGAAATGAAGGCTTAATAGGTGTTGTAATCTTATTGGTCAAAGGAGTTCAAAGGACAAATGTGACACATTTTGATGAGACAAGGTAATAGCTACATCAAGAACGATATGGATTTGGTGACACTTTTTCACCTAGTACAAGGAGGAGATATATGTTACCAAAAAAGTAGTAGGTGCTATTCTTAGACTAAACTTATGAGGACCTAGTAATCTTATAGCCTGCCACCTTTGTACTCAACGTATATCAACTCTCTTCTTGGATTTAGTGAGGTAATTTTATTATATCATTGTCCTCCTTGATGTAGCTACTACTTTGTTGGTAACATATATCTCCTTCTCATATTAGGTGACAAGGGCTTGGTTTGGAGATATTTTCTCTTACGAGATAGAAGGATCAAGGGAAATTATTGTTAGGAAAGATGCCTCAACCTTGTTTTCTAATGTTAAGAACAAATAGGTATAATTTTATGATATAAAATATAAAGACGTACTTTTCAAGTCTTTAAAGGTTGATTTTTTCCATAATTTTTTTTGAAATAGGCCTCAACTTGAACAAGTTATTTATGAAGACATAAATTCGTTGAGATATTAATTTATTAAAAAATAGGCTCAATCAACTTCCTAGATCAAAATGTTTGAGCTAGAAGGTTGGCCTCCCACATTAAAAATATAAAAGCATATATGATGCATAACTAAGTTGTAAGAGGGAGTTAAACTTGTTGACTGAATTATGATGTTTGTTATTGTAGTGTCAAAAATTATAACCCTTGACAATTTCACACTATATTTTTCTCTCCCTAAATTATTGAGCCTAATTGATCCCCTAACTTCCTAAAATTATGCATTTTAGAGCCCATTTATACCACTTTTCAATAAATTATAAGCATTGAATAAATGCACCTAGTTCATGTGTCGCCCTGACACATAATGTCCTGGAATTTTGGTACAGGACCCATATGCCCTTGTTCTTAGCCAAGACCCATTTTTGGGCATGTTGGTGTCGGTATTTTAACATTCAAATTTCAAATTTCAAATGTCGGCTTTTAGGATCTAATTTTTGAGAAATTGAATAAATGCCTATAAATACCTAGTCTTATCACCATTTAAAACTAGAACAAGAGAATACAATTTGAAGGATAATTTATGAGTAAACATTATTGTCAAGAGCAACATTATCAGAGTTTCATTACAACAATTCAAGATCCAAGCATCATGTCAAAATGTATGTGACTTTATTTGTTCATTTCATCATGGTTTTGTGAAGGCTAAACCTTGTTGTAGGTCTCCAAAGAATTCAAGCATTCAAGCAAGCAAGATCCAAGTCCTTGAAGTGATGAGTATGGCTTTCATCCCCCAAGGAATACATTGAAGGGTGGTGAGTTGTAGTACTTTGTGATTTCATCATTCCTTCCTTTCAATGATCGTTTTATCATTGGCATTACCATTGTGGAAGTGGGAAAACTTACACAGGATTTGACTGAGGCAAGCCCTGTTGGCCTCCTACAATGATTTTAATAACTAAGCCTTTACAACCATGATTCTGAGATTGGACATCTAACCTGAATAGCTATTTCAATCATTATGAAGGTGCATTTAACTTGTCAACCTAGGGACGTGAACTTGAAATGGGTCAGCACAATATGTGCACTAGGAACTCAAAGTAGCCATTTCATTCTATAGCTAAGGAACACACAATACTGAAAGTAAATTTCTTGAAAAGGAATGAGACAAATGTTGAACATCAATCAACGACTATGCTAAGTGTCAATGCATAACAAGAATACAAATCTGAGCAGTAAATAGGAAACTACTATGTCTGCTTTGGCTGCAAGAATAGTCACAGAATGGAATTCTAGTGGCTACAGGAACAGTCAGTGCCAGACTTCTAACTAAGTACTAAACAACAAGTAATACTAAACTAATGCTAAAATAAGAAGACGGATTACTCACCAAGTGGGTCCCCTTGGATAAGTATCCTCTAAAACTAATGAAAACTTAGATGCTCGAACTTAGAACTTTGTTTTATTAACTATGAATCATTAGTACAAAAGAGTAATGTATCTGTATTACTGAAAACTAGAGAGTGCAAGTACAATATTAAACCGTGTAACCTCCTGAAGAAGGAGCATCAAATCATTATTTATACTAATAGCTAAACAAGGCAGTCAACTCCATGACTAGGAGGACACCATTTAGGGAAAATAGAGAAAATGGAGCGATGGTGGTTACGCGTGCATGGAATTTGGTCAGACATGCAGGTACAAATGCAAATTTAGCTCAGCAGTAACACCTGTGCATGCTCGATCATTAAAGTCCACTACAAGGTGGTTACGATTAGTTGCATGAAGAATCTTCTATCGTCAACCTCCTTTGACTTGGAGCAATTCCTTTGTTGGATGTTATGGTGCATGCCCAGCTAGCTGTGTCTTCCTCAACTTAGCATATTAAATTTGCATGGTAAAGGCAGTACGCATAATAACTACACATCTATAACCATCTTAAGGAACATTCATTAACCGCATTCAAAATCAATATAGATAATCCACATAATATGCCAAATGTCATTAAATCTTGCAGAGATAGGATTAAATGTAATGTCAATGGTTTGAGGGAAACATTATGAAAATACCAACATTTAACATTAAAGTCCATGATATCTACCAGCAAATAAACTATAGATTCTACCCAAAATTGGAGCAAAAACTAGGCTCATCACTCCCCCCAACCTAACGTTTTGTTGGTCCTCTAGCAGGGGAAGGGTTGTTCTTCTGCTTGGTCAAAGCTCTAAAATTTGCAATTGATAGCTATCCAACATCAATGGTTGTAGTGTGTGAATCAGGATCCCAATATAATCCTCCCAATCTGTCAAATCTGTTCCATCTCTACTTTTTTGCAGCAATGTCATGTTGGTAGAATCTGAAGTTTGGCATGGGCCACATGAGCATGGGTGGCTAGAAAGTCAGGGGAAGCCAAGATCACCCTTGTGTTCTCCCAATCTAAATATACCTATCAATCCTTTTTAGTGTTGCAGCATAATTGTGGATGAAATGAGGCTCATCCTGCTTTAGCTCATCAGTTAGACTATTCCATCTTTGTGATAGACATCTTCTCATAGTTTCCTCCTTTATTGTTGTCTTTACCTCATACCCATTGTAAACTGCCTCAATCCAAGGCATAATCTTGTTGCCATAACTGGGTCTAAGAAGCATTATGTGTCATTCTCTGTAAATATCCCTTGGGTTGCTCGATTCAACCCTAATAGGTAGAGGGATATCAAACTCCAATTGCTTATAAGCTCCAAGTTGTTGTCCCCAACTAATCTCATTTTGTACCCAAGACATAAATTACCTCAATTGGACATCCCCAACATATAACAGTGGATTCCAATCATGGTCTTGAGTTACAACATAATTATGTAAATAAAATTCGCATAGCAAGTTCTTCATTTCAGGGGAGGTGCAATCCTATAAGCATTGAAAAATTCAACAAGGGTGTCAATAGAAGGATTCAAACCTGAGGCAATCCTTGACAGCTTAAAAGAGAGATATTTCTCTTTTAGGAGTAGAGCATAGACCCTTGGAGGGGTCCTACATTCCAAAATCTATGGTGCCAAAGCTGCCATATCATCCACCCTCTGCTTCAAGGCGGCAATTTTTGCATCTTTATCTTCAATCTCCTCATCCTTCTTTTGAATTTCCTTCTTCGATTTTTGTTTTTCCTTTTTTCCATTCTTCCTCCCTTCTTTGTATTTCTTTCCATAAATTCAAAATTACTACATGTACTGTAAAATCAGGAGGATTATGAATTCCTACCAATCTTTTTGTCGATGGTAGCTCCTCATATGGCACTATCTGCATGGACTCAAGCTGTCTAGTTATCTCTGGCTGCACGGGCACTGTTTCTTCTTCTGCTTCTTGCTGCAAGGACTCTCATTCTTGTTCTTGTTGTGGCTGCAAGAACTCCTGCTCTATTTCTGGTTGTTGCTATAGGACTTCTTGCTCATGTTGCAGGAAATCCTGATTTTCCTCAAACTCTTCTACAATGTTAGCAAGATCAGCCAATGTTATATTTGTTGCTTTCCTAAATATGTCTTCTTTTTTGACATTCTCATGCCCCATTGGAGCTTTAGGGTCCTTTTGTGATGTCTCACCAGGCTTAGGGCTTTCCTGTGGAGGTGTACCAGTTACAGGCCCAGTTGGTCACGATTTCCTAGGAGGTCTCTCACGCTTTCCTTTGGCTACATGATGAATAGTGTTAGCCTTCCTCTTTTTAGAACTTGGCACCTTTCTTTCTAAAGGATATGTTTTGGCCTTTCCTATTCTCATTTCTACTTCTCTCTTATGTGCCCTAGTTTTCATCAGGGTTTCAAGTGGAATGTCATCATCATAATCAGAGGAAGAACTTTCTTTTTTTGAGTGCTCTATTCCAAAAGAACTAATTTCTATGGTTTCTTCTGCTACAGGAGGATTCACACAAGAGCCAACACCAAAGGTTGAAGCACCAAGAGGGGCTTCAGCCATGCTTAATGTCTTCCCTAGGTTGCAAGTGCTTAGGTCTAATTTGATCAACATTTATAAATTCTTCCCAGGTCATTCTGGATACATCATGCAAAGACTTTTCAACCAACAATTTAATCAGACAATGGTGGGAAAAAGAAATTATCCCTACCTTTTTGGGTCTTGGCCATCATGATTGAGAGAAGATTGTAAAGAACGTTAGGCACATTCATCCTCCTTTCGTGCCTCATGTGATTCAAAAGCTTGAAGTGTACAAAATGAAAATTTGACTGGCGACCCTCATAGGTGATGTATTTGATAACATAAATGGCTATCAACTTCCATGGCTCGGGCAGAGACATTCTCTTTGCACCCTATTTATCAATGCTCAATGGGGGGTCGTTCGGCTCTATAAATTCGTCCCTGGCTGATCTGGTGTCTCTGGAGGCAAGGTAATTTTTTCCATCAGCCAGTAACCCTGTGACCTCCCCAATTCTTTCCTCAGTTGCCACAATTTCCAACCCTTTTACTCTGGCTTTCCCTTCAGAAAATGTCTAGGCGAATTCAAGGGAAATGCTTTCATCAAATCCATCCAGCTTTAGGAAGTAATCTGACCATCCACAGTTTCTAAATTCGGCCAGGCATTGTGCATCCTGCAATAAAACATCATGCACCATGGGTTCATTTCGAATTAACCCACCTCCCATTGTTTGCAATCAAACAAATGCTCTACAACTTCTTTCCTACAATTCTCGTCTGAAAATCAAGCTCACTTTCCTATAGTACCTACTAAATTTCCAATGCCAATATTGACTGAATTTTAATTTCTTTGTTTCACCTTTTTGCTTGCAACTCAAGATTACGATAGGGTCAATAATGACAAGAAAAGGAGTGATAAGGGGGAATTATGATGGGAGGAAATGGCGGCTGCAGTTAATGTCACTTCACATATGCAAGTCATCCTCTCACTCAGATTTCAAATCAACTCATTTTAAATTTTCTGACGTAGCCTAGCATAAATTGACACATGGGCAATATATTTACATATTTTTCTTTCCCCTCCCCCCAACCTAAATTTGGTCATGTGTCCACACATGCGATATGGGAGTGATGATTTGACAGGGAATGATGGCATTTTATGTACATTTCTATACTAACGTACAGTGATTAAATGAACACACTTAAAAGATGATTAAAGCTATAAATTAATGTACACATACCTAAATGTGTGGAAGATTTGCTACAAAGATCATAGAGAAAATACCGCTCACCTTTTAGGGAATAAATTGAGCAATTAATGAAAATGAAGTGGAATGAGGTGAGATGGAATGAAGTGATGGAAGATAGAGAAAGGTGGTGATGGATGGGTGGATGGGCGGATGGGTGAGGAAATGGACTTCCACGTAAGTGAAATTCTTTATTATGAGAAGTACATACCTTAATTAGCAAAAGGAGGGACACTAGGTCCATTTCCTTTGGCTTCAGGAAGCTCAGGTGTTGAATGATGGGTGAATTGTTGTAGGAACTCTTCTTTGGAAGCTTGCTTGTGATATAATCTGAGGCGATGACCATTGACAAGTAATTTGAACCTGGAAGGGTCAATGGTAGTAAGCTAAACAACTCCATTAGGAAAGACCTCAACAACTTCATATGGTCCTAGCCACCTTGTCTGCAATTTTCTTGCATTGTCCTGGTATCTTGAGACATAGAGCAGGGCCCAATCTTCTGGTTGGAATTTCTTGTCCTTGATAAATTTTTCATGCCACTTGATTCTCTAATTCTGCACTACTTCTGTATGTTGTAGGTCTGCTCTTCTTATCTCATCCAAAGCATTTAACTGCATGATTCTTTCTCTTTGTGCCTCAAAAATATCCATCCCCAGATCTACTGCAGTCCACAAAGTCTTATATTCAAATTCAACTGGCATCATAATTATCTTTCAATATAGCAACTCAAATGGGATGAAGCCTGTAGTTGTTTTCCAAGTTGTCCTATAGGCCCAAACAACTTCTGGTAATCTGTTTTCTCAATCCTTTCTATG
This sequence comes from Sequoia sempervirens, assembly GCA_007258455.2. Taxonomy (NCBI): domain Eukaryota; kingdom Viridiplantae; phylum Streptophyta; class Pinopsida; order Cupressales; family Cupressaceae; genus Sequoia; species Sequoia sempervirens. Next base: position 34,216 of record VDFB02013861.1, on the reverse strand, counting down.
AATAGCTATTGTTTTAGTCAGAATGGCTTCAATTTCTCTGTTGGTCACCTCAACTTGGCCATTAGCCTGTGGGTGATAAGGAGTAGACTTCATGTGCCTTATGTTGTACTCATTAACTAGTGTTGCAACAAGGGTTGATGTGAATTGTGCCCCTTGATCAGTCACTATTTCTCTTGGGACTCCATATCTTGTGAAAATCTCCTCATAAAGAAATTTTGCAACCTTGTTATCTCTTGCATACTTTAGGACCTTAACTTCTACCCACTTTGTCATATAATCAGTGCATACCAATATATAAGACTTACCATTTGATGGAGGTTCAATGGGTCCCACAAAATCCAATCCCCACTTGTTGAAGGGAGTGATTACTACCTGAGGGCACAGTGGCATCTCATTAGATCTGGTTGGTCTGCCCATTTTTTTGACATCTATCACATTTTCTGGTATACCTTCCTGCATCCTTGTGGAGTGTTGGCCAGTAATATCTTGTGTTCAAAACCTTCATTATTGTCATCTTGGCTGCAAAGTGTCCTCCACACGGTTCATTGTGACATGTATGCAAAATTTCATATGTCTCATCTTCTCTCACACATCTCCTCATGACATGGTCAGGTCCAATATAAAACAAACATCCAGCAATCCAAAAGAAAGGAAAATATTTTCAATGAGTGCCATTTTCTCTTTTGGAGAGAAGTGAGAAGGAACTCTACTTGTTACCAAGTAATTGGCTATGTTAGCATACCAGGGTGTCTATACATTGAGGGAGAATAGATGCTCATCAAGGAAAGAGTCATCTATGGGTTTTGTCTTCTGATGTAGTTAGCCTTGAAAGAAAATATGCAACAACATTGGCCTTCCCTGGATTATCCACAATGTTACATCAAACTCCTGCATCAACAATAACCATCTTTCCAATCTACCTGCGATCAAAGGTTTATTCATGAGATATCTAATGGATGCATGATCAATGTGCACAAAGATTTGGTAGCTTGTTATGTAATATCTAAATTTGTTCAGTGCATAGATTACTGCCAGCATTTCTTTTTCTGTCACTATATAATTGAATTCAACTCCTTGTAATTTTTTGTTGACAAAGTAAATGGTGTTTTCAATAGCTCCTTCTTTTTGTCTTAAGACTACTCCTATGGCATAATCTGATGCATCGGTATGGATGTGGAAAGGAAGCTCCCAATTAGGCCCTTTGAGTACAGGAGCATGAGTCAAAGCTGCCTTCAAGTCAGAAAATGCCTTGTCACAGGCTCCAGTCCACTGAAATTCAACATCTTTAGTGAGAAGAGTGTACAATGGTGCTGCTACCTTGCTGAAATCCTTGATGAAACACCTATAATATCCTGCATGACCCAAGAAAATCTTAACATCCTTTTGTTTTGCAGGTGTGGGAAGATTTTTTATTACCTCAATCTTTGTAGGATCTACTTGAATTCCTTTATGGGAGATTTAGTGGCCAAGAACTACACCTTCCTGCATCATCATGAAGCAATTTTCACTGTTTAAGGACAAGTTTTGGTCTTCAAATCTCTGTAGGACCCTTATGAGATTTTCCAATGCTTGATTAAAATCAACACCATAAGTGGTAAAGTCGTCGATATAAATTTCCATGCAATCATGAGAAATGTCTGAGAATATGCTAATGATTGCCCTCTGAAAAGTTGCAAGTGCATTGCATAAGAAAAATGGGAGCACTGAATAGGCATAGGTCCCCCATGGATAAGTAAATGTAGTCTTCTCCTGGTCCTCTGATGCAATTTGGATCTGGTTGTAGCCGCTGAACCCATCTAGAAAAGAAAAGTATTGCTTTCCTACAAGTGTGTCCAAAACTTGATCAATGAAGGGTAAAGGAAAGTGGTCCTTCTTGGTGGTAGCATTAAGTTCCCTATAATCAACACAAACTTGCCATTTCCCTCATTTCTTAGGCACAATCACTAATGGAGACACCCACTAACTATCTAAAATGGGGTAGATAAATCATGCATCTAGTAATTTCTATAGTTCTTCTTTCACAATCTCTCTTAGTGCAGGGTTAATTGTTCTTTGTGGCTATCTTACTGGGGTGCAATCTTCTCTTATGTAAATTCTGTGTGTACAAAGTTTAGGATCCAATCCCTTCATATCATGATAATCCCATGCAAATGCATGTTGATGGGTCCTTAATAGGTTTGCCAATAACAATTGTTGTTCTTCATTCAATTTACTATTAACATTCAAATATTTTCCTTCTGACACCTGTACTTGTGTAGTTAACTCTATCATGGCTGCTTCATTAACATATGGTACCTTTAGTTCATATGACAACAATTTATGAGACATACCTGTTGCTACAGGAAGTCTGTTTGTAGGAATAGTGGCTGCAGGAAGAGTGGATGCAGGAACAATGGCTGCAAGAAGAGCATTTGCAGGAAGAACGTTTGTAGGAATAGTGGTTGCAGGAAGAGCAGGCAGAAGTGTCTTGACTAGAGTAGCAGAATGAGAAGACGATGCTTCCTCACTTCACAATGGTTCTGAATGATATTAGCCAATACTTAATCCTCATCTTGGAGCTACATGAAAGAGCTTCTACCTAACATCATAAGTTGTGCCACAGAGTTAACTTCCTCGGCCTCTTCACCAACATGTGGCCATACAGGATTATCTTCATCATGAGATGGCTGAGCAGGTGGATAAAGAAAAAAAAAATTAGTGCTCCTCCCATTTGAAATGGCCATGTCACCTGACCGACATCCAATTTATGCATCTGCAGTTGCTAACCATGGCCTTCCAAGAATAATGAGATACCTTCCTAGTGTAGATTTAGGAGAAAGAATCATAAAGTTTGTTGGGTACTCCCAGGAGTCTAGAACTATCACAAGATCTTCCACTACACCATCAGGCTTAACAATAGAGCTATCAACAAGTTGCGGGATAGTAGGAGTAGATCTCATGCTTGCGATATTTAGTTGTTGCAGGATGTCTTTGGTCATTAAATTTATTGCTGCCCCTAAATCAATCAGAGCATTCTTTACTTGGACCCCATTTATAACAACTGCTACCATAGGACTACTTGGGTCATTATACTTGTGGATAGTCACTTTTCCCAACATGATGGCAGCTAGCTGTCCCACCACATGAACTATGGTTGGGTCCTTCTTTTTCCTACCTGGCTTCTTGAGACATGCTTCCTTGATTGCCTTACCATAGATTGGAACATCCTTTATGGACTGAAATAGAGGTATCTGGACACATATGTGCTTCAGTTGACCCAAGATATCAAAAGTTGTATCCTCCTTTTCTTCCTTCTTCTTGGCAACTTCCAATCTCTGAGGAAATGGTGGTTCTTATTCAGTATGCTTGACTTGGACTGGTTTAGGATTTTTAGGTACACTAGGCTGAATGGGATCATTCAGAGGCTCCTCTTCCTCTTCCATAGGAAGCTCAATGATAATGGGCTTGGAAGGGGCTGGTAGAGTAGTACTTGAACGCAAGTGCATATCACTTACACTCACAACATATGCAGGGAATTGATTTGAATTAGCAAAGTATGCAGACTGCTGTTGTGGTTTGTTATTTGGATTGGGTGTGGGTTGAGATGGTAGTTGAGTAGGTTTAGGTGCATTTGAGCTTGTATTAGAAGGTGGAGGCATTATAGCAGGTTGTTGGGGCTGAGGAGGTGGTTGCATGTAACTAGTTGTCGGAGTAGGCCATTTCTGCCCTCCTCTCCATTGATTTGTTTGTTGCCAATTTCTTGGAGTTAGCTGCCAATGCCCTTGAAATTGCTGCCAATTCCCATGAGGTTGTTGCCACTAGGGTGGAGAACTCTGATGATTGGTCCAAGCATTTGGAGGGTTACTCCAAGGTTGTGGTTGATATCCTCCATAACTGGGTGGATATGGGGACTGCCATTTGTTGGAATTTGTGCCTCAATCCTTACTAACATGAAACTCCTTGAAGGAAAAGTCAGTGTGACATCACGGATGTCTAGCTGACTAACTGTTCTGAAGTTCTAAAATGTTCATAACGTTGTGACAGGGTTGAATTCTTTCCGACAAAGTCTATCGCTGTGACTTTGTGTGTTCGGCATGACCTTTTTCGCGAATGGGAACCTTCGGGCGATAGTGTATTCTTATCGGGCGTCGGGGAGACTTGGCCGAAGAAGTCTACTATCGGTATGTGGTCTCACCGACTTGGAATGTCTCACCGATAGTATGGCTCTATCAGTGAAACATGGGTTTCGGTAGGATGTCTCCGCGAGTATGAAAGGTCACGCTGACGGGAGATGTCACATGGTCTTCGCGGTGACAAAAGACTTCGCTGGGAAGTCTCAGCGACTTGGTTAAGTCACGCCGACAGTAAGTCTTCAGTATGACTCAGGGCACTTGGAGAAAGGTCACGAGGAAAGACATGAGTCTTGCTAACAGTTTGTGACTTTCGGGGTGACATGGGATGTTCGCTATGACATCTCGGTGAAAATGTTTTTCGGTATGATGTCTCACCGAAAGACATGGGTCTTGCTGATATCAAATGCTTATCGATGTAACTCAAAGACTTCATTGTGAGGTCTTGGCGAGATCAGTATGTCTTGCCGATAGTTTAACTCATCACTGTGACTTATGATTTCGATATGAGTCTCGCCGATAAGGGAAACCCTTGCCGACAGGAATGAAATGGACATCGATGGTTTCGGTATAACTGTTTGTTGTCTTGCTGACTGTTGGAGACGTAAAGCTGATATCGATAGAGAAACTTTGTGGCATCGGGGAGACACTGTCAATGTCTCACCGATATGCCAACAAAGTTTGAATGTCGTTGACCATGTGACCATCCTATGTGGCTTCCTGCTGGACCAATTAGAGGAAGCGGTTTTCAAACGGATGACAGTTGGATTTTTGCATCAGTTGCAGCATCTAGAGAAAATTGCATGCAAGGAAAAATCTGAAAAGGCATGGAAACTTTCTTCGATGGAGCATTGGCGGATAAGGATGAACAGAAGACAAAAATCTGAATATGATAAGATTTAAAGGATCGATTCTGATTTGAATTGATATGATGAGAAAATCAAACTGTTGAGAGATTTTTCCTGTAACTGTATGAACAATGAGTGTAGCTACTGAGAATTGAGAACCAGAGAGTTGTATCTCTGAATTGTATGTAATATTTTGGTTACTGTAATACAAAGAGATTCAGCTTGGTGTGGTGGGTTTTTTCCCGAAAGGGTTTCCCACGTAAATTTGTTGTTCAGTTGTCTTTGTGTATTTGCTCTATTTTTGTAAATCTTTCATGTGTGTCTTAATTAGATTGTAATTTGAAAAATTAAAAACCTTGCATTGCATTCTTCCCTGTGAATTTGACATTAGGAAAGTGTTTCCGCACCTCTGCTTTCCTTACAAGTGTTATCAGAGCCTGGCCAGTTATGTTGTCCTTGTGAGTGGGTTGGGTTTTTTGTGTCAATCCTTTTCAGTGGGAGTTTTGTAGAGGTCTGATAGTTTAATTACAAATTAAGATGGCGAGCACATCCAGAAGGATGGATATAGAGAAATTCAATGGAAGCAATTTTGAGTTGTGGAAACTCAAAATGGAAGATCTGCTAGTAGACCGCGATCTATGGACTGTTGTGTCTGGAACAATGCCTCAAGGCATGAAGCAAGAGGATTGAGACCTTGCAGATAGAAAGTCTAAAAGGCTGATAAGGCTCTGTTTGGCAGACTCTGTTCTTCTGAACGTGCATGAAGAAAATACTGCATCTTCCTTGTGGAAAAGATTAGCATCTATTTATCAAGGAAAGTCCTTGGTGAACAAGTTGTTCTTGAGGAAGAAGTTGTACTCTTTGAGAATGCAGGAAGGAGGGTCTATTGCTGATCACTTAAATGCTTTCAACATGTTGATTGCTCAGTTGACATCTATTGGTGTGAAGATTGAAGATGAAGATGGTTGCATGCTCTTGCTATGCTCTCTGCCTGATTCTTGGGATCATTTGGTGATGGCTATAGGGAGTACAACATCCACTTTCAAGATGGAAGATGTTGCTTCTCTGTTATCGAAAGAGATGAGAAGAAAATCTTCTGAGATGGCAAAGGAGGCTCTGGCTGTCAGAGGTAGACCAAAGGAGAAAGGCAAGAAGAAGGACAAGAAGTCTAGATCAAAATCAGAAGGGAGATCAAAGTCTCCAGGCAAGAAGTCCAAGGTGAAATGCTGGAATTGTGGGCAACCTAGTCATGTCCAAAGGGATTGCAAGGAGGAGAAAAAGAAGAAGAACTCTTCTGGAAATTATTCTTCTCAAAGTGATGCAGATGCCTTCATTGCAGCTTTGGCTACACGGGCATCAAATGATGTCTGGCTGATTGATTCTGGAGCATCTTTCCACATGACATCTCATAGAGATTGGTTCACGAAGTATGAAGAATACAATGGTGGAAAGGTGTACTTGGCAAGTGACTCATCTTTGGAAATTGTTGGTCGTGGAAGAGTCAGAATCCAGTTCCCTGATGGAAGAGTGAAGGGAGTCAATGATGTGATGCATATACTAGGTCTAGCTTGAAATCTACTTTCTATAAGTAAGCTGAATGATATCGGAGTGCATGTCACGTTTTCTGGAAATGGCTGCAAGATGACTAGAGGCTCTATGGTGCTGGCTAGGGGTGCTCGAATTGGTACTCTGTACAAGTTGGATGCACTAGCTGTTCAATGCAATAGTGTCTCTGCAAAGTCACTTAAGGCTACTCATGGAGAAAAGAAGGAAAACATTCTTGATGGTGTAAAATCCATGGAGGTTAAAACTTCC
>VDFB02013861.1:0-27344 GCA_007258455.2 Sequoia sempervirens | reverse complement strand
TGAAATCTACTTTCTATAAGTAAGCTGAATGATATCGGAGTGCATGTCACGTTTTCTGGAAATGGCTGCAAGATGACTAGAGGCTCTATGGTGCTGGCTAGGGGTGCTCGAATTGGTACTCTGTACAAGTTGGATGCACTAGCTGTTCAATGCAATAGTGTCTCTGCAAAGTCACTTAAGGCTACTCATGGAGAAAAGAAGGAAAACATTCTTGATGGTGTAAAATCCATGGAGGTTAAACTTCCAGCAGAGAAGACTATGCTCTGGCATCATAGGCTAGGCCACATTGGTGAGAAAGGTTTAAAAACCTTGAAAAATAAAAAATTGGTAGAAGGGCTTGAAGATTGTAATCTTGAGTTTGATTTTTGTGAACATTGCATTTATGGAAAGCAACACCGTGTTTTATTTTATTCTAGTCCTCACAAATCTTCTGGTTTGCTTGATTATATTCATTCTAATGTGTTTGGTCTATGAATGTCCCTTCTCTGCCTAAATCAAGATACTATGTGTCATTTATTGATGATTATTCAAGAAGAACATTTGTATATTTTTGAAAAGTAAATAAGAAGTACCTACCACCATGTGAATTTAAAACCTTGTTGGTCGTGATCGGTAAGAAAATAAAATGCTTAAGGACTCCATAATGCATGTGAGTTCTATCTCGTGATGAATTTGAAAGGCACCGTATTGCATCATGGGATTAAAGACATTACAATACTACACCTTATACTCCACAAAGAAATGGAGTTGTCAAAGGTTCAACAGATTACGGAAAGAGCAATTTTAAGCATACCGAGCAATGTCAGGCTTGGATGATAACGCTCTTGGCTAAAATTTCTACAACATTTTACTCTTGGTAAATCGTTCTAACTCGCTTCTTGTTGAGAAGACGCCTCTAGAAGCATGGTCTGGAAAGAATCCCTCTCTAAGACATATTTGTGGCTTTGGCTGTGAAGCATATGCATATGTGCCATTTGAAAAAAGATCTAAGTTGGAAAATAAAGCTATGAAGTGTATCTTTATTGGCTATAGCTACCGAATAAAAAGGATACAAGCTAAACTCGAGGACTGAAGGTTTCCGGTAATAAACATAAGTGTTATCTTTCGCGGAGCCGTGCCTCTAATCGGATCTATAGTCGAGAAGAAATCGAGAATGAAAAGGATGTAGCGAAATTCTTCGACACCAACAAAGAGGAATTGAAAAATCAAAATGTACCGATATTGAGAGAGCTCAGCAGTTTGAAGGTTCTCAAGATGATGAAGAACGCCCCTGTTCACCTCGCGGAGGAGTAAGGTCATCAATCCTAGAAAGAAAGCAACCCCGAAGGTGTATGAGTTTCTCTCTAATAGAGTTCACTTTGTGCTCTATGCTTTAATTTCTTAATCGATGAACCTAGGATCGAAAGAGGCATTTAAAATGTCTAATTCAAACTCTTGGTTGGAAGCTTTCATGAATGGAGAAATGGCATCATTAGAAAATAATGATAATTTCGAGTTTTGTCTCCATTGCCTCAAAAGGTAGAAAAATTTGTAGGCTGCAAATGGATATTCAAAAAGAAAAATTGGTCCGATGGGGCTAGAAAAATATAAAGCAAGGCTGGTTGCAAAAGGTTATTCCTAGGTAGAGGGAATTGACTATGGAGAAATCTTTTCTCCTGTAGCTAAGCTAACATCTATTAGATTTCTTTTGTCACTTGCATCAGCGTATGACTTAGAGATTGAGCAGATGGATGTGAAGACAACATTTCTTCATGGTGATCTTGAAGAAGAAATTTATATGTCCCAGCCTGAGCACTTCGTGGAAAAAGGTAAAGAAAGACTGGTATGCAAGTTAAAGAAATCTTTGTATGGTTTAAAAAAGTCCCCTAGAATGTGGTACCAAAAGTTTGACACTTTTGTCTTGTCATTGGGATTTGTAAGATCAAAATGTGATCACTGTGTTTATTACAAAGCTGAAAGTGATCAAATTCTCATTATTGTTCTATATGTTGATGATATGTTGTTCATAGGAAATAGTAAGCTAATGATTTATGATCTTAAGTCTCAGTTGTCTGCAAAGTTTGAAATGAAAGATCTTGGTGCAGAAGGGTATATTCTAGGAATGGAAATAACTAGGGACAGGAAGAATAAAAAACTTTGGCTCAGTCAGAGTAAGTATATCATGACTATTCTAGAGAGATTTTGTATGACTGAGTGCAAGCAGCTAGTTGTTCCAGTTACACAGGGAACGAATCTATCTGTTGAGGATTGTCCAAAATATTCTTCTAAGATGGAGGACATGACCAATGTGCCTTATGCAAGTGCAGTTGGCAGCCTTATGTATGCAATGGTCTGTACAAGGCCAGACATTGCCCAAGCAGTGGGAGTTCTTAGTCGATTTATGGCTAATCCTAGAAGAACACATTGGGATGTTGTGAAAAGAGTGTTTAGATATCTTAAGGGTACTTCAGACTATGCTCTGTGTTACCATGGGAACTTGGTTGAATCACAGAGGACTCTTAGTATTCAAGGTTATGTGGACTCTGATTGGGCAGGGGACATTAACAGTAGAAGATCCACCAGTGGATATGTTTTCATGATGAATGGTGGTGTAGTGAGTTGGATGAGCAAGTGACAAGCTGTAGTCGCTTTGTCCACTATAGAGGTAGAATACATGGCAGCCACACATGCCTATAAAGAAGCAATCTGGTTAAAACATTTTTGTTTTAACATTGGTTTTAATGTAGAAAAGATTACTATCTACTGTGACAGTCAGAGTGCCATATGTTTGGCAAAGAATCCTACTTTCCATGCCAGGATGAAACATATAGATGTATAGTATCATTTTGTACGAGATATGGTGGAGGATGGGAAGGTCTCTTTGGAGAAAGTGGATACTGTGGAGAATGTTGCAGATGCATTGACGAAGCCTGTGAGCACAAACAAGTTCAGTTGGTGTGCCAATTCGATGGGCCTCTTGGCCCATGAATTTTAGTAGTTTTATGATGCTCTAGAGGTGTCAGTAAGATCTTCGTCAAGTGGGAGCTTGTTGGAATTTGTGCCTCAATCCTTACTGACATGAAACTCCTTGAAGGCAAAGTTGGTGTGACATCACGGATGTCTGGCCGACTAGCTATTCTGAAGTTCTAAAATGTTCATATCGTTGTGATTGGTTTGAAGTCTTGCCGACAAAGTCTATCGATGTGACTTTGTATGTTCGGCATGACCTTTTGGAAAATGGAAACCTTCGAGCGACAATGTGTTCTTATTAGGCATCAGGGAGACTTGGCCGAAGAAGTCTATTGTCGGTATGTGGTCTCACCAACTTGGAATGTCTCATCGATAGTATGGCTCTATCGGTGAAACATGGGTTTCGGTAAGATGTCTCTGCGAGTATGAAAGGTCATGCCGACGGGAGATGTCACATGGTCTTCACAGTGACAAAAGACTTCGTTGGGAAGTCTTAGCGACTTGGTTAAGTCACGCCGACAGTAAGTCTTCGATAAGATTTAGGGCGCTCGGAGAAAGGTCACGGAAAAAGACATGAGTCTTGCCGACAATTTGTGACTTTTGGGGTGACATGGGATGTTCGCTATGACATCTCGGCGAAAATGTTTTTCAGTATGACGTCTCACCGAAAGACATGGGTCTTGCCGATATCAAATTCTTATCGATGTAACTCGAAGACTTCGTTGTGAGGTCTTGGTGAGATCGGTATGTCTTGTTGATAGTTTAACTCATTGTTGTGACTTATGATTTCGATATGAGTCTCGCCGATAAGGGAAACCCTTGCCGATAGGAACGAAATGGACATCGATGGTTTCGGTATAACTGTTTGTTGTCTTGCCGACTGTTGGAGATGTAAAGCCGATATCGATAGAGAAACTTTGTCGCATCGGGGAGACACTGTCAGTGTCTCACTGATATGCCAACAAAGTTTGAATGCCATTGACTGTGTGACCATCCTATGTGGCTTCTTGCTGGACCAATCAGAGGAAACGGTTTTCAAATGGATGACGGTTGGATTTTTGCATCAGTTGCAGCACTGGAGAAAAACTGCATGCAAGGAAAAATCTGAAAAGGCATGGACACTTTCTTCGATGGAGCATTTGGGGATAAGGATGAATAGAAGACAAAAATCTGAATATGATAAGATTTAAAGGATCGATTTTGATTTGAATTGATACGATGAGAAAATAAAACTGTTGAGAGATTTTTCCTGTAACTGTATGAACAGTGAGTGTAGCTACTGAGAACTGAGAACCAGAGAGTTGTATCTCTGAATTGTATGTAATATTTTGGTTACTGTAATACAAAGAGATTCAGCTTGGTGTGGTGGGTTTTTTCCCGAAAGGGTTTCCCACGTAAATCTGTTGTTCAGTTGTCTTTGTGTATTTGCTCTATTTTTGTAAATCTTTCATGTGTGTCTTAATTAGATTGTAATTTGAAAAATTAAAAGCCCTGCATTGCATTCTTCCCTGTGGATTTGACATTAGGAAAGTGTTTCCGCACTTCTGCTTTCCTTACACCATTGGTTACCAGATGAATAGGAATTAAAATATGGCCCAACATAGGATAGTGGATCTGGTGGCATACCTTGTCTTGGAGCCCAAGGATTCCTTTTTGCAACATAGTAGACTTGGTCTTCTTCAATTTGGATTTTCTTGAACTCAGGTGGAACCTGATTGCTTTCAAAATTAACTACCATCTTACATTTGCAATCCTTCTTTTGTTTGCAATGGGGGCAATACTATATCAACATTGCTTCTGCCTCTTCTTGCTTCTTCTTGGCCTAAAGTATATCTAGCTAAGTAGCTAGATTATTGATAATGTCTTGCTTGAAGTCTACCAGCAAATGAGTAATCTCCATTCTTGAAACTCCACTAGTAGTTGACTTACCCATGGAAGATTGGTAAGCTCTCCCTTTCTTTGAAGCTACCCTAGAGTAGTTCTAAAATATTTTCTTGATATCTTCCCAAGGAACTTGGGAGATATATCCTCCTCCCATGAGGTCCAAGGCATCAGTGCAACTATCATTGATTCCTCTCAGGAAAAGCAACTTTTGTGAGTCTTCATTAAATGTATGGTGTGGAGATTTTTGTAGGAAAAACAAAAACCTTGCAGTGTAATCTTCTAGGATCTCATCTTCCTTTTGTTGCATCTTGAAAATGTCACCTCCTCTCATGTTAATGCCTCTGCAATATTCCTTGTATTTCTCAAGGAATTTTGTCTTCATGTCTTCCCAAGTTTCCACAGTATCTCTGCCTAGGCTCATGAACCATCTTAATGCAACCTCTTTCAAAGTGGTAGGAAATATCTTAAGCCTATGGGAATCAGTAGTATAATCATAACTCCTGTAGAGTATGTCAAACTCAAATAAAAAGGTATCAGGATCTTCTGTGACAAGTCCATAAAACTTTGGGAGTGCTGAGGCAGGAATGTTCTTAATGTTGTCAACTTTATTCTGATGGGAAATGGGGAAAGGAAAAGCTGGTTGGTTAGGTTTATTCGTATTTACATCAACCATGCATGCTTGATGTGGTTCCAAAGCAAAGGGGTTCTCAAACTGATTTTTATCTTCAAAGGAGACTTCAGAACTAGTCAGATTAGGATATGTATCAACAAAGGGGTGTGGATCTTCTTCTTCTTCTTCTTCTGGTAGATTTTGATATTCAACTAGCTAGAATGGATTAGGATTGTTGGGAAGGAATCTCCCATAAGCATCCCTTCTCCTTCCTCTATGCATGTGGTATCACTCACTATCAGTCAGCTCACACAAAGAATTGGTAAAGAATAAGGGGGGGTCATTACTTCCTAAATGAGGATATACTAAGAGCAACTTCTAGAAACACTACATCAAGAAAAAATACCAATGACTCCAAAAGACTCCCTAGTTTGACACCATCCCCAACAACGACGCCAAAAATGTTGGCCTCCTACAATGATTTTAATAACTAATCCTTTGCGATCACGATTCAAAGATTGGACATCTAACCTGAATAGCTATTTCAATCATCATGAAGGTGCATTTAACTTGGAAACCTAGGGACGTGAAATTGAAATGGATCAGCACAGTATGTGCAGTAGGAACTCAAAGTAGCCATTTCATTCTACAGCTAAGGAACACATAATACTGAAAGTAAATTGCTTGAAAAGGAATGAGACAAATGTTGAACATCAATCAATGACTATGCTAAGAAAAAATGCATAACATGAATAAAAGTCTAAGCAACAAACATGAAACTACTCTATCTGTTTTGGTTGCAGGAACAGTCACATAATGGAATTCTAGTGGCTACAGGAGCAGTTGGTGCCAGACTTCTAACTAAGTACTAAACAACAAGTAATACTAAACTAATGCTAAACTAAGAAGATGGATTACTCACCAAGTGGGCCCCCTTGGATAAGTATCCTCTAAAACTAATGAAAACTCAGATGCTCAAACTCAAAACTTTGTTTTCTTCACTATGAATCATGAGTACAAAAGAGTAATGTATTTGTATTATTGAAAACTGGAGAGTGCAAGTACAATATTAAATCATTCAACCTCCTAAAGAAGGAGCATCAAATCATTATTTATACTAACAGCTAAACAGGGCAGTCAACTCCTCGACTAGGAGGATGCCATTTAGGTAAAATAGAGAAAATGAAGTGATGGCGGTTACGTATGCATGAAATCTAGTCAGACATGCAGGTCCAAATGTAAATTCAGCTCAACAGTAATGCCCATGCATGCTTGATCATTAAATTCCACTACAAGGCGGTTACAGTCAATTACATGAAGAATTTTTTGTCGTCAACCTCCTTTGACTTGGAGTGATTCCTTTGCTGGACGTTATGGTGCATGCCCAGCTGGCGGTGTCTTCCTCAACTTAGCATATTAAATTTGCATGGTAAAGTCAATACGCATAATAACTGCACATCTATAACCACCTTAAGGAACATTCATTAACCACATGCAAAATCAATATAGATAATCCACATAATATGCCAAATGTCATTAAAGCTTGCAAAGATATGATTAAGTCCAATGTTAATGGTTTGAGGGAAACATTATGAAAATACCAACATTTAACATTAAAGTCCATGACATCTACCGGCAAATAAACTATAGATTCCACCCAAAATAACTAGGCTCATCAGCCACTATATGGCACAACATTTTCCCTTTCTTTGAATATGTAGGTTACAAGATTGAAGAGGATTGAAAGAATCTTGAAGATCCATTTTGCATTGTTGCAATTATTTCCATACATCTTTTCAATCCACAAAAACTCACCTATAAAATTATCCAACAACATTCCGACAACATTGCAAGTGAAAAGAGGAGTCTCAAATCTTCCACCAAAGGATCCTGAAAGTTGATTAGCACCCCCTATCAGAGACCCATATGCCCCTAGGCATCTAAGTTCTCCTTTGCATGCCACATCCAACTTTTTATGATAGGTGCACAATCTCTAGTACTTCTCAGATCTACATGTAAATCACTATTTCAGTCTGTGTTTCTAAAATATTGTATTTTTCATATTAGGTCATATAGCTTAATTAGGTTAATCATTCCAAATCATTTTCCAATCCATTCTAAGAATCAATGAGATGGAGATCCAAGTCTGATTGGCTCACCATCATGGTTGATAGTCAATCTTCTCACCTTGTTGATCTTTATCTTAATGAAACATAAGAAAAATACACACAAACTTTGAATCCTAGGTTTACACAGTAAACTTGGGGTTCTCTTTTTCTAGGATTTGTATTGCATTGTTTTGCATTTCTCATTTAGGGTTTCATATTTGCATCATAAAAGCATCAAAATTCAAATTTTTGCATCTCATATTGCATCATAGGTTGCATTAGGGTTTATTTCAAGCATTTAGGTTAGATCTACATTGAAAATTGCATTCACAATTGTGATTTGTTATTCAAACATTATCACACATTTGCATTTGAGTTAAATTGGGAAAATTCTAGGAAAACAGTCACTGCCAAACCATTTTACAAACACTCAGATGCCCTTGGGTGTCCCTGTCTTTCTATAGGTGTCTCAGAGAAACTTTGTATAGTGTTTTATCTCTGTACTTTCATTATGTTTCTACTTGTAGATGTTTGTTCTAAAATTATGAAACAATGTTATTTGCATGTGTAAGAAATGTGTCATTTTGCTTGATTTGTTGCAAATTTGGGAAAAATTGTTGCACTTCAAATCTATAGGACAATTGTTTACATTATGTTCTCATTGTAAAAATCTTGTGTTATCATAATTCATATTCTATTGTCAAATATTGGTGAGCATTTTAAGGAATTTTTGTTACAAGTATATGAAAATGAGTTTATCTCCCCTTTCTATTGTTTTTCATTGGTCCCTCTCCCACTATCTCTCCTATGTGTGAGGTTAGCTTGATGAAAGAGAATATAATCCTTGACAATCATGAAAATCATGTTTATTCTTCTCTTGATACCTCACCTACTTGGGAAGAAGGTGTTTTGCTGTTAGAAGATCCAATCATTGAGCATCATGAGAATATTGTTTGTTTCTCTCCCCCCTCCCTCTCCTACTTGGGAACATATTGTTGGAAAATAGGATGAAACCATTGATACATTTATGGATTGCATAGATGAAGATGTTAAGGTGACATTAGATTCCCCCTTGATAGAAGATCATCAATAAGAAGTTAAGTCTGTTGACTTTATGCACACATAATTGGCTATTAGATCTTTGATTATTGGACCTCCTAAAACTCCTTTTGGACCTCCTAAGAGTCCTCTAATTATTGGACCTCCTAAAATTCCTCTAAGTATTAGACCTCCTAAGTCACCTCTCGTTATAGGACCTCCTAAATCTCATGGACATATCTTAAGCTTTGCAAAACAACATACTAGTAATCATGTGTTACAACAACCAAATTATCATACTATAGCTCACACATATAACACTAGAAACAATAAGAAACCAAAAAAATCTCCAAAATCCATTCCATTTCCTCAACCGTATCTCCCACCCGCACCTAACATTCTGCAGTGTAGTGATAAAGAATTTGGTCTTGTTGAACAACTTCATAACACTCCTACTAAGATATCCTAGTGGGATTTGATTTAAACATCACCTACTTATCATAACATGCTTCAAAATGCTTTACAATTTTTTTTGTCCCTCCTAGTGTACAACCAAATGATGTTGAAACTTTGGTTGAGAATATGAATTTACCTATTATGGACATTTTCTTTCATCAAAGCGAATTAACTCCTTTAGAAATACAAAAACAAATTGTTCCTTTGATGATATTGGCTGAAATTAACAAATTGGGATTAGGTGTACCCTTGTTGGCAATGGTTCAAGGCTCAATATTTGAAGTGTGAACCTTTTTGATAGAGTTGGAGCAGATAAGGCTAAAATTCAACCAGCTGAGTTGTATATTCATGGTTTTGATAAAATGGGAAAGAAACCACTTGGTGTGATAACATTACCTATCAAAGTTAGATTTGTTACTTTACAAACTCCTATCCATGTCATGCCCCAAGATATTTCATATAATCTTCTCTTGGGTAGATCATGGATTCATGAAATGAATGCAGTGCCTTCAATGCTTCATCGTCTAATGAAATACACTTGCAATAACAATATTTACATGATAAAAAGATGATCCAAAATCAGAAAATTGTTTACAAATGAAGAAGGGAATAAAAATTCCTTTGAGAAAATTAATACCAACTTCAAAATCAAAACCTTTACTAGTTGAAGACAAACATGAGTGTATTTCATCAATGACAAAGTTGTTAGATGATGAGTGGGGATCATTAGATTTTACACCTACATTCATATTGGGGAATACAAGATTACACAATCAAAGTTAGGAAAAGAGAAGAAGCATAAATGATATCAATTGAATCATCAAAAGCATATGATTCCACAACTTCTAGCAAAGAAGAAAACAAAAATTATACATCCACATATGATGAGAATGATCATGAAAAACCACCTTCTTCAAAAGAAATGAAAGCCATTTATGGAAGAGGTTATCAATTGTTGAAACAATTTGGTTATAATGGAAAAGGATGTGGTGTAAGAGAAAAAGGTATATATGACCCCATAGAGTCTAGCACACAAGAAACAATAAAGGGTCTTGGTTATTATCTTTTGAAAGAAATGAAATCATCGAAAAAATCTTCGCTTAATGTCAATGTCATCACACAAAATAGCCCTAGGACAAATATAAATAACGGTCATGATATTGCTTCATCTTCAAACATATGCTTTAATGATAATTAGGGTTCATTAGATTTTACACCCTCCTTTATAGAAAAGTACAAAATCTTTCAATCGAAACCTAAAGAGTCTTGTGTGTGCATGACATCTTGTGATAAGAAAGCAAGATTTTCTTCACAAGAGAAAGAAATTTCTTAACATGGATCAAGAGAATATCTTGTCAAGGCTTCTCAAAGCCCGCTTGATTTCTCTTCCTCTAAGAACACAAAATAAATTCCATAACAAAAACTCATTTTGTGCATATCATCGAGTGCATGGTCATTCTACCAATGAATATCAGGCCTTGAGTAATAAAATACATCTTAAGGATTGTGGTGCTCTTCCTTGTATTGATACACCTAATTCCTCTAATCAATAATTATCTTCATCCTATCATGTTTCCCATCACTATGTGGCATTTGTAGCTTTATGCGTCTTGCTCATTTCCATTCATGATGATACAATCTTAAGTGCAACCATATTTTTCATGGCAACAACATGATGGTCATTGGTGTGGTTGTCCTTGTCTCTACGCTTGTGGGGGCAAGGATAACTTGTTTTTGGGAGGCATGCATTTTTTTCAAGGATTTCCTCTTCCCCTTTTTCTCCTTAAAATACCAACATAGCAAGTATGTGGACATTTTAAGGGGGGGCATTTAGTACCCCGCTCATTTTTTGCATAGGAAATGGTTCATTCTTAGTGATGATAGCAAACATCTCCAAAGCTTGTGGGAAAAATATTATCTATAGGGAAGATATCGCCATCAGAAGATTGATAGCTTAGACTCGCTGTGCCAAAATAGAGTCGATTCTGAGAATCCCTCCACATTCCTCTGTAGGAGTGCATTCAGGTGTGCAGTTCAAAACATAGCACCTATAATGACACTTTCATATCATATATAGGTCTTAAGGAATAAGGATTGGATCTAGCAAAGAGATATTGCTATCAGAAGGTGAATGTGCTAGTCAACTGGCACCCACTCCTACAAGTTTGAAGGATAAGGCATCATGTGATCATGTGGAAGTAATGGCGAAGTTTCAACAATTTGGAATGGGCAAGGTAAGTGTGTGGATGGGTCCACAGGAAGGAACATTTATTCCAAAGAAATCTACATTGACCTTAAGGTTGACCTAATGTTGCGTGTTGGGAATTCAAATTTTGGCTTTGGTGCCAATAGGGCTCAAGGCTGATCTATCCCTTAAGGGGAATTGCTAGCATATAAATGTAAGAATTCAATTTATGTAAGGGGATCAAATTGTTATGTCATTATGTTGTATGTTTGGAACACTTGTGTTCTCATTTATTTTGTGGACGAACACCCATAGGAGTTGTGTTTAGTGGACAAAAGCCCAATGCTCACTAGGATTAGAGGATGAAACCCCTTTGGTTCCTGAGGGCATTCTCATTCAAGGATTGCATTTGAGCTTCAAGGATTTTGTAGAGAAGTTAGTACTATTGTTTGATTTGTGATGATTTGGAAAATCATCCTAGATGATTGTTCTAAATTGTAATCAACATGTTATTCATATATTTTGGAGCCCTCATCATATTTTGCTATAATAACTATTGTGTTTATCTTGCTATGTTTAAATTCCTTTTTTAACGAGTATTTGTTAAAATTATATGTTAGGGACATTGCATTAATTTACAGGGGGAGAAATGTTATGTTGCTTTTTTCTGAAGAGAAGATAAAGTTATGAAATAACCCTTTAGAATTAAAAGGGAGATTGAAAAATAAGATATTATAATCTTTTGGTTAAAAGAGATATTAATAATGAATATGTATAAAAAATATTTTAAAAGGGTGGAAGAATAATTATTTATTTAAATAATTATTAAATCCAACCTTTGTGAAAGGGTGTGATGGTTTGGATACCACCCCTTAAGGCTTATATAAACATTTATGTGAGACTTGGAAAGGAGGGGGAGAACATTCAAGGATGGAGAATATTCAAAGAAGATGAAAGTGGTTTGGTGAGCTATGGGCATTGGAGAAGGGGACACAGAGTGTGTCTAATTTAGGGTATAGAGTGCACCCAAGATTTTCCTAGCCAGCAGGGCTATTGTACATGTTGAGTAGTTATTATGAAACATGTACCCATGTTGAGCAATTCCTCTGGAGCATGTTGTATACATGTTGAGTAATTTACTTTGGAGCATGTTGTGTACATGTTGAGTAATTACTCTAGAGTATGGACTTGTGTTGAGCATTGTTCTGCCGAACCAACACTTGTGTAGAGTGTAATAGTGCACTGTGTTCTGAAAGGAATTGTTTCCTCCTAGATTGTTCCATAGTAAAAGCTAATACCATTGATATCTTCTTGGGGTGAGAATGACCTTTCCAAGACCTATGATTCAGATAAGTACTAAACTCCATTCCAAGATATTTTCAATATAAATGAGATGGAGTTGATTTAATTAAATTATTTAATGATGTTATTTCTTCTCTTTTAATCATATTTAAATTATTGAATGCCAATTTTTGTATTGTTGATGATGTTTTAATGTTCTTAAGTCTTAAACTAGATAACACTGATTAATTAACATTTTTTGTGCATTTGTATCTAATTTATAAAAATAATTTATAATCTTTAAACTTAATTAATAACACTAATAAATCATCTGCCAAATATTTATTAAAATTATCCAATTTTATACTCAAAGAAAAGTAGCATTACACACACAATTCTAGAGTTGATAAAAATAGAAGTAATTATAGTTCAGTGGTGGCACAACAAAGCTCTAATGTGGTAGCCTCATATGAGCAATGACAAAAAATTGCCACCTAGCACCCATATATGTGCAAAAAGTGAGAAATCTTCTTGATAGAACTATTCCATCATTGAATACAATCAACTCCATGATTAGGAAATGCTTCTAAGTTCCATATGCATCAGATATGAGCTGGAATGGGTTTATGACTAAAAAATGATGTGTTAAGAACAAACTATATTTTTTAACTTATTCATTGCCAAACTTTCAATATATAATTACAAAAATCATCTATCTCTATATCTCTTATAATTCCCTCCCAACTAACCAATCCTACACTACCTTGTAAAGACCTCTAAATTAAATTTTGCAAATCTCTCCAAATTAAGTCCAATGAAATTATCCTCTCTACCTTATTGTTGGTAGTTATACTATTTTGGACTATTGTATCTATTTGTTGCTATCAATGAACTAAGATTTTAAATTGTATTATCTAACATAAACTTTTATATCTATTTTAAGTTGTGTTTCAATGTAAATCTATAACCATATATTCTTAATCCAACATAAAAAAAAGAGAAAAAAAATTCCTTTCATTATTGAACAACTAAAATCCAATAAAATGACAAGTTCCCTAAATCTAGAATCTTCTCAACTTGAGAGCCAAATGGGAATCTCTATCATCTCTTACAATTCTCTAATAACCAACCAATCCCACACTACCTTGTAAAGACCTCTAGATTAAACTTTAAGAATCTCTCCAAATAAGGTCCAATGAAATTATCCTCTGTAACTTATTGTTTGTCGTTGTCTTATTTTGGACTATTGTTTCTATTTGTTGATATCGTTGAAGTGAGGTTTTAAACTCTTACTCAACATAGACGGTTATATCTATTCAGAATGATATCGTTGAAGTGAAGTTTTAAACTCTTACTCAACATAGACTGTTATATCTATTCAAAATTACTTTTCACCTTAAATCTACAACCATACATTCCTAATAGAATATTAAAAAGAAAAGAGACAAAAAGATATTTCTATCATTGAACAACTAAAATCCAATAAAATGACAAGCTCCCAAATCTAAAATCTTCTTGCCTTGAGCCCCAAATTAGACCATATATTTTTTCATCTCTTAGCCACATCTTCCTTCCATCAATCATGTCACTTTAACATAGATAGCCAAACACTCTAACCCAAAAAAGTGGTCCAAGCAAAGGATACCTCACCTCCCAAGTTGGCCGTGGTACTAAGTACAACCAAGACAACACACTCATGTTGTTTGTCACTTACCCTATGTCCTCCCAAGAAATTTCCCAAGAAGCTTCAAAATATATGCCCCCCTCCACAAGCACCATAATAGATTCCAAAGGACCAAAACAAATGAAAAATAGAATACAATTAAAAATCAAAAAGTTCCTTGCCCCCCTATGATTGCCCTAAAAATTAGTGTAATCCTTCTCCTTTGCCCTTAGATTAGACCTTGTAAAATGATTATAAGCCTTTTTAAGGGACCGAAGATGATTAAACTAGGGAGACAAGCTTGACGGTGAAATAGCGCCGTCAAACATGGATGTTAGATTGACGACGACTTTACTTCAATGTGGTGGGCCCCTGCTGCCCCCACCGCGCACTTCACTGCTTTAAAGTAAGCACGCTCGCGTGCAACTCGTCGTTTCACCCGTCACACCTCTTGACGGATATTATTCCCGTCAAATCCAATTCATGGGTCCCTAAACTCTTTTCCTATACGGAATCAAGCAGACACTTTGTACAGATCGCGGTTAATGTTAAGCCTGGCGGAAAGTGACGGGGTTGTCGTATTTGACGGCGATATAATTGGCGATTTTGACGGCTCGCTAGCATAGTACGGCGTCACTAGAGCATTTTACGACTTGACGGGAGTAAATCACGGATTGAAAACATTAGGAGTCTCTAAGGTTGAGAACTATAATACAAGACATCGGTTACCTTATTTCACAAGTATTTTGGCTCGAGTCCTAAGCAAGTTTTGTGGGGCCTATGAGTACTCTATACGTTTGTATCTGTGGCAAGTATAAATTTTTGAAAAGCAAGATTTGATTTACTGTTTGGTGTGGACATAGATATACAGGATTTAGTATAATTTTTTTATTGAGAGGATAAATATGTTGATTCTTTTGAGGTATAGGTGTGATTCTTTTGAGGTATAGGTGTTATTCTTTCAATTTAATGTGAAGGATTGAGAAGTACCCACTTTGTCAATTTCAACAAGGTCTTGAATCCAATTGCATCCTTATGATGTGAGGCTTTTACACTAGCAACACAACATATCCATTGTACATGATAGTGTTTGAATGTGCTTCTAGATGTTGCTCTATAGTAATTTTTAGCATCAAAGTATATTTTTTTGTTCTTTATGAATGTGACCCCGTCATCAAGATAAGGGGAAGCTTGTTGTAATACATTTTTCCCCCTTTCTCTCACCTCTCTATCTTTTCAAGGAGCAAATATTCCCTTTCTCTTAGTTATTCCACTGTGCATGATAGTGTTTGAAGGCGCTTCTAGATGTAATTGTTTAGTAATTTTTAGCATCAAAGTACCTTTTTTGTTCATTTCTAGATGTGATCCCGTCATCAAGATAAGGGGGGACCTGATGCAGTACGTTTTATTTCTTTTTCTCTTCTTTTTTGTTCGCTCTATCACCTCTCCATCTGTATAAGGAGCAAGTATTCCCTTTCTCTTAGTTATTCTACTGTGCATGATAGTGTTTGAAGGCACTTCTACATGTAGTTGTGTAGTAATTTTTAGCATCAAAGTACTTTTTTTGTTCCTTTCTAGATGTGACCCCGTCATCAATATAAGGGGGGGGAATTGATGCAGTACGTTTTATTTCTTTTCTCTTATTTGTATTCGCTTTCTCACCTCTCCATCTGTAGAAGGAGCAAGTATTCCCGTTCTCTTAGTTATTCCATTGTGCATGATAATGTTTGAAGGCACTTCTACATGTATTTGTGTAGTAATTTTTAGCATCAAAGTACTTTTTTTGTTCCTTTCTAGATGTGACCCTGTCATCAAGATAAGGGGGGGGGGGAACTTGATGTAGTACGTTTTATTTCTTTTCTCTTATTTTTTGTTCGCTCTCTCACCTCTCCATCTGTATAAGGAGCAAGTACTCCCTTTCTCTCGTGTTTTTTCCCCTCTCTCTCACCTCTGTCTTTTTAAAGAGCAAGTATTGCAATCTACATCAAAAAAATCTCATTCTAATAATAGATCATGAAATGCAATTCAAAAAATCAATACTAAAAGTCACTATATAATAACATCCATAAACACTCTTAAAAAAAAAAAATCTCGATAAACTTTAAACAAACATAAACATTCTCACCAACCTTAATATAATTTAAAAAATATAGAATATCATTCACACAAACATTACCCATCTTTTTAATATAATTTAAACAATTTATTTTTTAAATGATCAAATATATAATTTCATTAGCACAAACATTACCCATCCTTAAAAGTAAAGTCATATGGTGATGTGGGTATATGTAAAGAAAGTTGGATAACTAGTTTGAAGGTGAAATGTGTTGTTATCTCATGGTTACTAACTTGTTTAGTTAAAGTTTATGTGCTATGTGGCCCAGGATGAGGAGACAAAGTTATAAAGGATGATGTAGGATGGAGATAAAAGTTTGGGGACATGCATAGTTCAAGTAGTTTATGGAGTTGAATGCTTGAGAAATTTGGTCTGGGAGTATAGGTCTATTGGGTCAATAGATAATATGTGCAAGACAAAAGGATCCTTGAAAAATCCAAGTTAGTTGGATTGTTGCAACATGAGGACATGAAAGACTTATACCAGTGCTTGCTTAATTGTTATCCATACAAAGGTTAAAAGACAAGTCATGTGGTATGCTCCCTACTTGTATAGTCATCCCCACTATATACGCATCATCATTCATGTATAGACAACAATGTTCCATTGCCTAAAGTGGCAAATAATATTTCATGACCACAAATTTAATTGTGCTACCCTTCTCATAATACATGTATGACAAATGTCTAATCATATAAATGAACTTCATGCGTAGAGTTAATTTTCAATGTTTTGTTTTACTATATCTTGATAGCGAAGTTGCTTAAGAGTGTCGTTTTATATTTATTAGGGATACTTGTCTAAACATGTGAAGTATAAGTCACATGGAAGTTTTTTATTTTATTTTATTTATTGTTTTGGAAATTATAAAAAATATATATGAAAACAAAGTTAATAAAGGGGAATGTATAAGTTGTTATATTAGATCAACTCTCAATTGAAATATGAATATAAAAATAGAATAAATGTAAAAATTATAAATTGTAATGTAAATTTGTCGAGAATTAAAATATTGTTAAAAGTATGAAATTTGTATATATAATTAAAAATAATTATTATAAATAGAGTATTTTTTAAAATTAAGTTAATTTTGAGTTTCAATTTATTTTTTAAATAGATTTATTGAGATAGAGAGAATTATTAAGACAACTCATCTAAAAGATTTTAAAAATGATATTATTTTTTTAAAATATTCCAACTTTTAAATAAGTTAATGTATGTCTGAAAATTGTCAATGTACTATAAAATTAATTACACTTCAAATTTATTAGTTAAATTATAATATATAGAATTAGTTTAATTAAAAATATATAATTTTAAAAATATTTTTTGTAACCTCCATAGGGTAATATTAATTATTAATTAAAAATTGGTTACATAAACTAATAAGATATAAAAAAAATTATGCAATTATATGTGCAAGATTTAGTGAATAGCTTTAATAAAAAAATTGGTATTATTATTTTGAAGATTTATAGGTGTAAGGGTGAATAATGCACCCCTAACAGTTTTGTCGATGTATTTTGGATCCGATTTTTATCATATGTGACCCTTAATGTAATAGTTTGATGTTCAAATGACATTCATGTGCAAATGTTGACATTTATCCTATATTTTACTTGATTGTGAATCCTTGTTCCCAGTGGTCAGGACCAACTCTCAAATCTATTACTTCCAATCCTAGTTTAAGATTATGTATGCAACAAATAGCTAGTTCAAAACCACACATGCAATATTTGTAGAATTTTCCAAAATCTCTGCATGAAATGCTAGTATCAATCAAGTCACAAATGCCAAGCAATTGCATGTTATAAACCTATGAGATGAATTGAAAACAAAAAAATACAAGAAAGTGAGAGAACACATGAAAATGATTAATCAACATGTAAATTAAGTCAAAAGAGAATGTACATATAGCAAGGGGAGAAGCAACCATGAGAATACTTAGTGGAGAAGGATGGATAATCGACTCCCACTAACAAAGAGTGGTGGAAAGTTAGCTTCCTTTGAACTTGCAAGAGGTGGTGAGTTAACTAGATCTAACTAAGGAACTTATCTAGGTTTAATGCCATTTGTATAACCATAGTCTATAATGGGCATATAAACTAAACCCCCTTAAGCATAGCTATAATGGGCATATATAGCTCGTCCCAAAATAAAAAAAATTAGCATAAAGAAAAGAGGCTTGGAATTCCATTTTATAGAAACAAGAGAGCAAACAAGCTAATAGCCTTGAAAAGATGTCACAAGTCTATTTGATAACTTGTTCACATGACCAAAAAAAAAGTAGAAGCACTTTAGATAAGATAAAAGACACTTTAAGTGAAAAAAATTAAGGATGAGGCTATTGTAGAAGTTGAAATTGATGTTGAACATGCCACTCCATCTACTCACTGTACTGCTCAAGCCATGAGTTGTAAACATCCTCTATAGGCCACTTGAAATCCAAAACCTTTTGGACTTTATTGTTATGGACATTATATTTTGCATCCATAAATGTCCTACTTTTCTTAACAAAAATTATCTAGGTGAGACTCACATTTTATTAATTTATTAATTGATTATTTAATAAAGCCAAATTCATATTTCCACTAGAGAAAATGAAAGAACACATGGTTGGAATAAAATTTCCAAAGTCTCCCTTCCAAACATGCAGAGGCTTGATTACACCAAAATAGTCCAAAATATTTGGCATCACCCCTTCCTCCAGTGTCTCCAACATATTCAATTTATTCTTCAACTTCAAGTCCAATCTAGATTAGAAGGCTGAACTCTCCCCTGATAGTCTAATGGCCTCATTAGTCTCTCTGATTTCCTTGGGAGCATTATTGTCAAATTTTACAAATTTGAAAATCTTTTTCATTGAATTTTTCCTCAGGATCCATGTGCTTTGAACTTCCTATAGGGACATTAATTGTTGTGTATGCTTAATAAAATCATTTTCTTGTTCTAACCTTCCCATGCATCTTCCAATATATGAAATGTGTTAGATAGCTTATGACCAAGGATTTCATCAATTATATCTATGTCCATATTTTGTGCCTCATTCTTGGCCACTTTCTCAGATTTTGTGTTCTACTTTAATTCATCCTTTAGTTCGCTTATTCTCAATGATAGAGTTTCTCCACATTGAGATGAAAATTTAGCATATCCTTATTAAGGCGTGGATGGAGAAGCATCTAAGATTTAGGGAGGTGGAAATTGAGATTCCACTTTATTATGCTTCAAAATTAATTTATTATGAACATCCTACAAATTATTGTAGTCTTCTTGCGTCTTCTTGGTTGTTGCTTCATTGAATAATGATGTATTCACCACTAGGGATGCTACTTGTGTTGGAATTTTGGAGGCTTGAGTTTTTTGTGAGTTGCTTGGGTGTTGTCATTTATGTTAATCCCTTGTATAAGAGAATGTTGGAATGATACTAGTATTAATGATGTATTGATGTCAACACATCCTAGTGTTGTCATTGATAGTTCTAGAGGTAATTGGTCTGACTTGTGTTTGGAGAGATTGTTGGAAAGTTTTGCATGTTGTAGATGATGTATATGTATTATAGAGATATTAGTAGTGTTTTTATGAAGTTGGTTCACTTGGTTTCCAAGTGTTTTTGAGAAAAAAATGAATAAAAGAGAGTTCAGTGTGACAAAGTGGTGTTCAGTGTTTGCTATGCATTTCTTTGTGATTGAAGTTATGCCCATTTGGTTTGGACATAATGATCAAAGGTTTCATATCCAAAAATTTAGTTTTTGGATCATTCTACAACAAAAGATGTGTTTGACAGTATGTCTATATGGTAAAACAAGGTGCTTGGGAGAAATGAGATATCTCCGCATTTCTCCACAGTGAAGGTTCTAGTGTTGCAGATCTAGGAACATGCATATATTGATTGTATCTATCTTCCCTTAAATTTTTAGGTGATAAGTTTTTCCACAAATTTGTTCCATGTGTTCGATGTTTGTACTAGTATGTTTAGTTGCACATAATGAAGGTGTTCTTAAGTTTCAGGTGGTTACAGTAGTTGTGCAGTAAATTTTGATGATGGAATATTTTGAGATCTTGAATAGATGTTGTGGAGAGTTGTTGTGTGGTCTGCGAGATGTTTTTGGACCTTGAGAGGTGTGTTTGGATTTGCTTATTAGTGTTAGTTTCTTGATAACTCACTAACATATACTCGAGGCTTGTTGTGATCCTGAGCTACTAACCATATTGCTAAGGTTTCATACTTGGTACTAAAACTTGATCCAAAGTACAAGTCCTCGACCTATTCATCTGATGTTAACACTTCAATTCTAAAAGCTTACCTCCTTATTGTATCCAATGTAATAGTAGAGGATATGTCCCAGTTTGGTAGTAGTAATAATCCACTATCTTTCAAAATTTATCTCCCTTCCTAAAGGAAGTTCTTTAATTTCAAATCCACCTTCTCAATAACTTCCTTAGTTATGTTCTTCATCTCCTACTGGGTGGATTCTCCCTTTCTTTTGTTTAATTCTATAATAAACTCTATATATTTATTATTGATTAAGAAGTCCCTAAACTCCCTAGACTTCACAAAACTATCAGTCATGAATTATGTGCAAGCAAGGGCCTTGACATTATTTATCACCTCATGCCAACTCCTTAAGTCAATTGTCTACTTTGAGGTGGGTCATCCAATGGGGCTCTTAGATGGGAAGGAAAATTTTGATTTACCTCTTCTTCATTAGGAGAATTTCACCTATCCTTTGCTCCAATTGAGTAGTCTATGAAAGGTTGTATGCCACTTGGTTTGTCTTGAATTTCCCTTGAAGGTGCACTTATGCTTGTAGGACTTGATTCTTGTTGAAAAAATCATTCAACTTCTTCTTCTCTAGGCCTTTCTTCAACAACTATAAGCAACACCATGGGGATGGGTGCACCACCCACAATGTCCTTATACTTATCCAACATGGCTTGTAGTCTTGTGAATGGATGCTTTATCTCTGCACATGGTCCCTAGTATGAAGAAATTGATCTTTCTCTTTTTTCAACTCTATGAATCTTAGCCCATTTTTCTCTCATGATTTTACCTCCTCATTGTGTTGCAGTTTCTAATTACATCCTCTATTATGTTGAAATTATGGTAATAATTGGACCCTCTTACATCTAGTCTAACCTAGTCAATGTAATGCTCAGGGTCACAATTTCTAAGGATATCAACCTTCATTTTATTGTAATAGAGAGGGAAATACATCCAATCCTTCCTTAGAAATAACTTCAAAATCTAAGAAAATTGTGATGGAAATAATAATTGAGCCCTTCTTGTTGATCCTTAGATGAAACTTATTAGTTTTGTTTAATTCTCGCATTATCTCTAAGAAGGAAAGTCTATTAGGCATCTACTTTAGAATAATATGGGGCTACATAGGTGATCCATATATTCTAATAATAGTGGTATTTGAGTGCAAAAACCAATAATATTAGTTGTGGTCTATCCCCTTCTTAGGATCCCTCTCTTTTGGTCTCAAGAACTTCATTATATTGTCTATGATCCTTTGTGTGTATGGAAACCATAAATTATTGAGGACCACTTGAATAAATAGCTCCTCAAAAGCCACATAAATAACAATATTGTAATGCATATCCCACATATGAGTCCATGTTTGTGCATGCATTTGGACTCCTTCATTTACAATTCCTAGCATCATTGGGCCACTCCAAATATCTCTCCCACTATGTAGAATTAGATGACATAGCTACAGATCAAATCCATGTTTTTGAAGGTTTTGTGTGTGTTCAAAAGTTGCAAGATCCTTTATATCGACCTCCTCTTTGCTAAGGTTCATTTTAAATTTTTGGCTAAGTATCAAATCTTTCCGCTAGTGCCATGGGGTGCCTCCACACTCATTCCATATAAAAGAGCTCTTGGCATCCTTTGGAAGTAGTGCCAACTTGCCACTTGTCTTTATGTGTTGTTTAAAATAAAAGATAGAAGATATTTCAAGGATAACTCACTCCTCAACCTACCACATGTTGTCATGACACTCATTTTGTGAGCTTCTCAAGCCTTGGTGAGCCCCAACTTGCATTGTTGGTCAAGAAGTAATAGGTGGCGCCCATAATATAAATATAGCCGAAAGGGAGCCAAGCTTCCTCATGGAAACCCAATGATCCTCAAGAGTGAAGAAGATTCCTTTATTATAAAAAGGTATGCCATTGGCCATTTTGATGAGTGGGACCCATAAATGGAGCTATATTTATAGGGATCTTCTTCTTGTCATGCATCATCATGGTACTCCTCTAAGACAAGGTTTTTCTTGTCAAATCTAGGAGTTGTGCCATTGGTTGAGACAAGTGGGCTCTATTTCTAGTGAAATCTTTAGGACTAGTTTAAACGTGGACATGTGTCACCACAACACTTTCTCTAAGCATCAAGGGAATCATCAGGCATTAGGGTTGCACCATGTTTAGGATTGAAGACCATCTGTACATGTGAGCCAAAGCATTCGCCTTTTAGTTAGATGATTACAATGACCACATCATGAGGAAGAGTGCCAAGCTCTAGGTGGTGATTCTTTTGTCTTGTAAAATCTAGCACACCAAGGCCATTGTGCCTATATATTCTGAAGTTTTATCTTTTGTAAGGGGACCTTTTTTGGATTCACAATCTTTACCAATGAAGAAAAATATTATAATAGTTTTATATTTGAAGAAATAGCAGAAGTTTTTGTTTTCCATTCTTGAACCTTTGCAGGTGCCCTTCTCAAGAAGGATTGAATATTCTATACTATGCCTTTTGGCCTTTGTAATTTGTTCTCCACCCAACAATGAAGAGGATGTGATGTTTTGTGGTTAAATAAGTGGAATCAATTATTTTTTGCTTCTATAGTGATTAAATTTTGTTTATATTGTAGACTTTAAATCATGCACACTCTTTTAAATTGTCTGTAGTGCTTCAAAGAGTTTAGGCTACATTATACAATATTAATAGTGAAGCACATTAATGATTTTGGTGCATTTCCTTAGGGTATATTTTAATTCAACTTGCTTCTTGCATTCTCCCCCTTTTCTCCCCCAATATTCAAAGAGCCAACTTCTAAAATATTAGAGCTAGTTTTATAGATAGAAGATTTGGTTCCACATCTGTGAAACTTCTCATAGGAGGTTGTTTTTCGAGAATATTAGTAGGCATCAATAGTTCCTTTTCTAGCATGCCCAATGTGACTCAAACCCATAATCTCCCAATTAGAAGTTAGAGTTTATGGGCCAAAGGCCCATTAAAAGGTCACTAGTAGCACAAAATCCTAGTTTATTACTACCACCTTTGGTGGTTGTAACTTTCCAAAGAACCATAGGGTTTAGCACAACACAACAACTAAAAGTTCACATGGCTATCCTAGGAGCACCAAAGAACTTTGTAGCCTAGAATAGTGGCAGCCCACTTATCTCATTAGTAGCCCTAGCTATGTGGGTTCCTATTCCTGCTAACGCCTTAAATTCACTGCCTAAATTCATAGAGGTGGACTTTAAAAATGTTGTGGAACATCTTTAGGTTGTTGCTAATGTTTGTGTTGTGCATCATGTTATAGAGAAAAACATAGATTTAAGGTTATTGGTCGCCTCTTTTAAGGGGAGAGCTCTTGATTGGTATCAGTCCTTGCCACCCAACTCTATCACCACCTGGGATGAATTGGGAAAAAAATTCTTTGACTAATTCAATGAGAAAGGGGACAAATAATCTCTCCTCGAATAAATAATCACTATCAAAAGAGCCCTACAAGAGGCTATCATCGATTGTAATACTAGGTTCCGTAAAAATTGGAAAAGGATCCTAGTATTGACTCGAATTCCCATGGGTATGGCCATTGTATTTTATTTGAAGGCCTTTAACTCAAACATAGCCCGGTTGATTCAGTCTCTTGGAGGTCAGATGCTACCCAATGCATATGAATTAGTTGTTAGAGCGGAGAACAATTTGATAGATGCCAAAAAACTCTCCCCATGACCACCTATTTCTATGTTCCCAAAATTATCAATATTTCCACAAGAGGAAGTTCCAAGTACCTTGCAAGAATCCCCTCCCATGTATGTATATCTTACTACTTAAACGAGTGCATCTGCTTCATTGACGCTAGCCACAAAGATGAATGACATGAAGAGTATCCTATGAAACTTCTTAAATGAGATCATAAACCTTAGGAGGTAACAAGCTATGCCCTTGAAGCCCCCTTTCCAAAATTATTAGGGTGGAAGGCTATTGTATTAGCATAACCAATACCAAAGGGGGCAGAGGTTGAATCTGTAGACATGAAAAATTTACCAATCACACCTGATCCTAATTTTACTAACACCAGTTCATCTTGAGTAATCTCTCTGCTAATTTCATTTAATTAAATAATCTCTATTTAATTAAATTCATTACATTTCATCTCTTAATTAAATAAATCAATTTTATTTGATCAAGTCATCATCTCCTATTAATCAAATAAATCATTTTTTATTTAAGTAATCCTATAGTCCCTCTTTTAATTAAATAATTCATTTTATTTAATTAATCTCTAAAGTCATTCCATTAAATTAATCTTTATTTGATTTAATCTAACACCATCTTCTTTAATTAAATAAATTAAAATCTTTATTTAATTAAGTCTAAATCATTTTCCTCTCATTTTGATTTATTTCAATCCAAAAATCTAAATCAAATGGTCAAATTAGCTAATCCCTCATTAAATTAATCAAATCCTAATTAATTTAATCCTAATCCATCAAATCCTCTAGATTTTGCCACTTGCCCATGAAAATCAATTTATCAATTTATTAAATCATCTATTTTCTTTCAAAAAGGCATAAATGGTTGGAATATTCCCCAAATTTGAAAAATCCCTCCAAAAGGGTTTGTACATCCAACAAAGCATTTAAAATCTCTTACATGTCCTTTTCTTGAGTCATGTGGCATTAACTTCACCTTTCATGTCATCCTTCAAGCCATCTTTTGAATTTTGAATTTCCCCCTCTTTGCACATTCTTCAAAATGTGCTCATCCTCCTTCCATTGGCATGATGACAAGTGGCGCTTTATCATTGGCTTATCTTTTTTCCCACATCCTCCATGTTTTGCAATCCTCCATCATTCACATCTATAAATAAGAGGCTCTTCTATTGATTTAAGAGAGGCAACTTAAGGCAAAGTCATTATTTGCAAATTTGAAGCCAAGTTTATCCATTGTTCATCCAAGTCTCCATTTTTATCATTTCATAGCTAGGTCATGTAGGAATTTCTCCAAGGGAGCATCAATCTTCATCAAATCATCACAAAGCTTACAAGGGATTGGGAAAGGGCCATTTTCCACATCAAAATGGCACCAATTCCCCCATGGGATTGAGAGTTTGTTTGCTTTGAATAGGATTTAATCATTTTTATTTGTGTTCTTCATTTATTCCTTATTCTTTGCATTTTAAATGTATTTCATGGGGAATCTTGATTCTTACTTGCATTGGATCTAACTATGTGTTTGTTTATTGTGTTTTGCATGTATTAGGATTGGGGTTCACAGAATTATCAAATGCAACCCACAAATCAAATTGTCCCAATTCCTACTTCTTTTCAAAATGTCCTACTAAATTATCATAGGGAATTGTTTTTATCCAAAATAAGCTAGCAAATGATTCTAATTCACGGTGTTTTCCATGCAATGATGCACATACACACTAAAATTTACCGAGAGGTAATATGCAACAAATGGTTGTCAAATAGGGAAGACAAGGGAGTGCACCTGATACAACTCCTTACAGATACTAGTCCCTAGGAATTGAGAATGTTATCATAATGGCTCAAGTACAAGGTATATACCTAGAGAAAGAGGAGGAGATAGCCTCAAAACATGCACTTTTCTCCTGGGTAGAAAGCGATGATATAGTTTATGCAAAAAATGTTCCCATGTTAAAAGCCTTGTAGGTCCAATCAAGTTACTATACCCACTCTAAGAAGAAGCTGACCGAGAATTAGTAAAGTTTAAAAAGACCTAAAGTAACTTTCAAAAAGAATTCAAGGCCCCAAATGTCACCCTTAGTATATCAAAAATGAAGTGAAATAGTAATGAATAGGTTGAAGAATCCTAAACTCTTACCTCAAGGGTCATTAAATGTGGTTTAGCAGGTGAAGAAGGCTTTAGCCAGTGTTTTTCTCTGGGACATCTTATCAATTCCTGAGAAGTCTCTATTGTGAGAAGCATTGGGGAACTAAGAGAGACCTATAAAAATTAATCCAACTACAAAGCTAGCATAGATCGATGAGACACAAACTAGTTGAAACACATAACCCCATGCACCATCCACATTCATCAACTCCAAAGTAGGGGTAAGTAAATAAAAACCTACCCCATTTTATTTAAGTCTCATTGTGGAGGATAAGTTGTTATACAATTCTATGATTGACTCTAGTGCCAACACCAAAATGATGCCAAAGAAAATTGTGGATGCACTACAATTCGAATATGAACCTTTAGATAAAGGGGTAATGCAATTAGATGGGAAGAAGGTTCAAACCATAGGTGTTATAAAGGTTATTTCCTTAACCTTATACTCTTTCCATAGTATAACGGTACTCCAAGAAGTGGTGGTAATAGATATTCCACCAGTCTTCGGGCTATGTTTTTCAAGAGATTTTACAACCAAGATAGGAAAATATCTATCTAAATAATTGGTCTCGCTTGATTCTAAGGACCAAATATGACTCAAAAATGAAGGTGCTATATGAATTGTTGCACCTATATGACATAATTGATGACATTTTATGATGAATTATGAAGTAGTGCATAAATCTTTCTCAAAGAAATAAATGTATTGCATAGAAATGCTCGAGGAGGGAGTAGTTGACAATAGGAGTGTTGTGCCTTCTGCACACATGCCCTGTTCGGACCAAGGAACCCCTCTTTTCAATTTCACCTTCGCTTGGTTGGTTTGCCTTTGCCTAGTTTTTTGTGCCCCTATTTTGAGCTTAAAATGGTCACATGCCTTAAAATTTGCTAAATTCATCTTGACCATAGTCACTCACCCAAGTTTTAAGAAGTCTTCGGCCTTTGCAAAATTTGA
>VDFB02013859.1:0-29535 GCA_007258455.2 Sequoia sempervirens | reverse complement strand
TGTATCCCTAATCTGCCTAGCCTTAAATAATAATTTTTAAAACAATCCCATGATATACCTATAGTGAGACATCTTGGATTCTATAAAACTTATCTTTTAGTCAAGAAAAAATACTTTGGGCCTCAAATGAAATATGAGATTCATACATATATCCAACAATGTTTAAATTTCCATCACAAGGTTTGTATCTCTTTGCCTTTTTACTTATTCTCTTCTTTGAAGAATTGCCTTGATGATGTTGAAAGAAACCCTAGGAGGAATGCTATTATTCACCCTAGTCTTGTCAGGCTCATCTATGAGCATTATCAAAATTTACCTGCTTTACCTAAAATTGTTGATATTGGGGATTTGGATGATGAGGATACTGAAAGTAGTAGGGAGAATGACCCCTTGGCCCCTCCTGCTTATGCCTCCACTACTCCTAATACCATTTCCCCCATTCCCCGTCTTGTCGAAATACCCTAATGGATTCTACTCCGCCTTCAAGTCCTATTTTGTAGCCTTTGCTTGATTTCCCTACCCCAGGTTTTGCCTCACCACCCTATCTTAATCCCCAACCATCTCTTGGCTACCCTACCTCAGCTCTGGTCTCTAGTTTTAAAGGTACCCCTGTTACGAAATTAGTCTCGTAGTCTGGGAATTCTATGGAAATTATTTCTGATAAACCTATGGTCAATAAAGAGTCGGCCCCTAGTGCCTTCGTGCCCAAAAGATTTGGGAATACCCCTATTGATTCCCCTAATTAGGATGAAATTAATTTTTCCCTGAATAAGCTCAAGCCTGAGGACATTGTGAGTGTGGTAGAAAAAAGTATAGATGGCCTTTCCATTGTTCTCAAGTGGACCCAGAAGGAAATTTGTGATTTGAAAGGCCACAATAGAGATCTCAGTAACAGAGTTAGGGATTTGGAGCAGGAGATTAGCTGGAGTCATAATGAGAATGAGGGATAGGAAACCCCCTTACCAAGGAAAATACATCATTTGTAGGAGGAAAGAATGACTAGGCTCGAGTGCAACATGTCCAATATTGGCCAAAATATTAGGGCCACTGTGGCTAATAATCACAAAATTTCCAGGCATAACACTATTATCTTCAATTCCATGGTGGAAAAGCTTAAAAAAATCAATAGGGCTCACTGGTTGTGGATTTGGACACAGATAGAGGTTGTAGCAGATCTGCTGTTGAAGGGATTTTGACTCGCACCCAGGCTAATTCGAAGAGGAAGACCACGATTTCTTCACATACGGTTCAAATTCTCAAGCAGGGGTTACAGGATATGAAGGATGTTGAAAAGGAGGCTGAGGAGTTGATGAACACCTTGGAGTAGTGCGGGTGTGTCTATTTCTGGCTTTTTGGTAGTCCTTTTTCTAGACCCTATTGTCTCTTTTTGTTGTCGTTTCCTTTTAGGGACAGCTATTTGTTTGTTTGGACTAGTCTTGCTCTATCTTTTGTTGTTTGTACTTTGTGGTTTCAGGTCTCTGTAAAACCTATTTTTTCCTTTTCAAAAACAATGTTTAAATTTCAAAAAGGTAAAATTAGAACAATGTAAACACGCTAGACTCTTACAACCTTTACCCATCCCAAATTAGAAATGTGAGTTAATTAGTATGGATGTTATGAATTAGTTTTAATGTGAATACAATTTTATAATGAACTGTCTAGTGTGATCACTCCCCAAAATTTATTTGTATAAAAATTGAGATTACTTCTTGAGTACTAGTGGGGGGACTCTTAAAAACATGCAATATTTTTATTTAATTTTGTGTAAACATATTGAATTATCACAATAAAATTGAAAAGTGACCAAAGGGCTTATGAGGATTTAGAGAAAATAAATCACACATCAATTCAAGAAGTTTCCTAATTAATTGCTCAAGTATAAAAAATCAAACAAGAAACTTTAATGTAGAAGAAATAAAATGAAGTAGAATTATCAAAAAGAAATAAAATTTCAAGAATAAATAGGAATTCTAGTAGGAAAAAGAACAAAAGAAAATAAAAAAGTACTAAAAAATTACGATCATTTGAAGAAAAATTAACCTCTAATGATAGTTTTTCTCACACTTCTAAATTAGAATCCTCTGAAGATAATTATTTGTACAACAGAAGAAGCATAACAATGGTTAAGAAATTTAGAAAGATACTTTGATCCTAAAAACATGAGTAGCTATAGTAGAATGAAAATCAACACTTATTGAAATTAAAAATAGTTCTTTGAAATGGTGGAAAGATAGCATTCAATCTTTGAACCTAAGAGTCAATAAAGTAGGGTGGTCACAATTCAAATAACAATGAAAGAAAAAAAAAATTTCAAATTATTTTATACAAGAAAAGAGTAATGAATTCTTTGAACTAAAATAAATATCTCAATCAATAAATGAATACAAACATTATTTTGAAAGGCTAAATCAATTTGTACCATTCATTTACCTACAAGGGGTTTGACCAAGACAAACCCCCATTCACTAACAATCAACAAGTTTATCTCTTCTTGCATGTTTGTGATTGCATATTTACGTTGATGACTTGAAGACCATTTGAATTTGCAAAGTTGCATTACAAAGTTGTGATCTTCATGGAAACTCACCTACATGTCAGATCTAGAAGTTTTAGGATCTCAAATCTAGAGGGAGGCAAGTGTAGACCTTGGAGCTCAAGACCACGTTTAGAGTTTTTAGAAATTCAGAATATGACCAATATGCCACCTTGGGCTTCTTAGTCCTCCTGAGCATGTTTTCCAAATATTCTTTGAGATCCTGATCTAACATCCACAAATTTCATATCTACCCCAAAAGATAGCAACTGAACTAAGACAATAGTAAAGGAATCTTTATCCTCCCTGACATATTTTGGTAGCTTCTTTGTATGTTTAGAATCCTCACAACATCTCCAAACTTCCCACGTACATACCTCCTAACCCCCTATTACATATTTTTATCATTTTCATCTCTCATTTAGCTTGCATTGTTAGATTTTGTGAGTTGAATGTTCATTTGTATTTTCCAATAATTTTCTTGGTGGTGAACCCCCTAAAGCTAAAAGAACCCCCTCCTAGGTCCTCATTAAGAATTGACTCACCTTGTGGGGTTGCTAGTCAATCCAATTAGGACTCCTAGGACATTATTGAATGATAATTAAAGAAACATGGTGTTTTATGATCTAAGTTATCAAGAGCCCATTTTTCTATTGTTCAATTAGGATATCAAATCTTCCTATCATGCCTCTTAGACCTTGGCCCTACCTATATGGTAGAAGGAAAGGTCCCCGTAAGGAATCCTCTATGTCTTGGCCTTGATAGCCTCCTACTACTCCTAACCCCAATGAAGTTAATGGGAAGAGGCCTATCACCAAGGTGCTAGAGGCGAATCCCCCTGTTGTCTCTCAACCTCTTCCTCCTACTCCTATTCAGGAGTCTATCCCTCCACTAGAAATAGCCATGATAAACACCCCTATGGGTGAGCAGGAGCCATCTATCCCTTCTAAACTCCCGGCCTCTATCTCCAAGAGTCACAAAAATTGCTTTGCACATGAGCATAAGAATTGGTGAAAGTCTCTAGTGGCTAAGCAAGCCACTTCACAGAGGAAAGAAGGCAAGTAAACAACCTTAGTTTTAGGGGGCCTCTTATTGCATCCTCCTCTCTTGTCCACTCTACCTTAGTTCAATTGAACTTGGTTTTACTTTCAACTCCTATTGCGACCATGAACACCCCTAACCCTAAAAAGGTGTAGGTTTTTATCACTCCTTCAATCGAGAAACCTATTTTGATGTCCCTCTCAGACATCCAACAATTCTCAAAGCTCGTGGATATTCTAAAGACCTCGGTGGTGTCCGTAATGGTTCTCTCTTCCTCCTCTACACCTCTTGCCTCATTCGTGGGGAGTTTACACCCTTTGACGAAGTAGAAAGTGAAATTTGGCCCTTCCAACAATTGGGGGAATAAGAGGATCCCACCTTGTTCAAAGGGTGGTTCTATGCTAGCATGTGTTGTCATAGTGATAGAGAAATTTTTGACTTCCCATGAGTTTTTCACTAGTCTCAAGTCACTCGGTGAGCCTAGAAGTGAATTTTGGGTATTTACTTCCATGTCTATTGAGGTACCACATGGCACTCTCATGAATTGCATATTTAACTCTCTAGTTGAGGTCTCATACTTGTCACTGATCTTAGTGAAATCACTGACCATTGCTCCAAAAGAGTCGAGCAAAGAACTTGTTGGGCCTTCTTCCTTTGCCCTTGTTGTGGGAGGGTTGAAAGTGCCTCCTCTTAACATTTCACCATTGAAGGCTTGTTTGCATTCCACATGTAATGATATAGACTGGGAGGTGGACAACCTCTTGTTTAATGAGTGTTAGGGAGGCCTCCTATTCACCTTTAGATTAGATGTGTGTTTGTTGTGATGTGTTTCCTATGCTTGCATTATGTGTTCCTGGATGACCTTTTTCACCCTTTTAGGGGATTGAATATAGGAGTGATAATGTGTCATGAATTTCCTCTATTTGTTGCATCATTCTTCCTCTATTATTTGTTTTTGATTTTCAGAAAATTGGGGATGATGCAAAGTGTTGGGGGCATTTAAGCTTCCCTTCCATGTTGACCCAATTTTTTATTTTTACTTTGTTTTCTCATGCATTCTTCACATGGTCTGATATAGTAGGGGGTTGCTGATATTTCATCTGTACTCTATTATTATACTTAATATTTATGAGAAAATCTAACCCAAAAATATTAGATCACCCTTGTGCCCTTTTCTTGTGATGTCATTTCCTCCATTTACTTTCTTTGTATCTTTCTCTCTTCTTTCCTTGAGTTTTCCCTTTTATGTGCAACAACGTCACCTTCATAATAATTTGATTTCTAGAAAGTGCATTTGTTTCCAATGAATCTTTTCTCAAGAATATTTGCAAGCTATTTAAAAAAATTGCATTCTCAACTTGGTCTGCTAGTATAACATGTTTCCTTCGTCATGTGTTCACAAAGAAAGAACTTGAAGAACTTTCCTCTAAGGAGGGAGCAACTTATGCTACAGGAAAATCCTCGACCTTCCCATTGTGAGGGTGTATTTTCTTCCTTCGAATTCCTTGATGAAGTTAACATCTTTCAAAAGGATTCCTTGATGATTGGATTGACTTGTGAAAAAAATTATTGCACTTTCAAACAATGCATCCCTTGAGTGAACCCCTTTTTCTTTTGAAGGGTTCCTAAGGGACCCCTTTGAAAGCCATTCAATTTTTTGACTATCTACATGACTATTTGCTTGTTTTCTTATGTGGTTGCTTTTTGTTTTCTGACATGTTTTATCTGTAGATTAACATGTTGCTTTGTAGGTGTGCCTCTAAATCCACTTTCCACTTTGGCTCTATGGAGTACCCTGACACTAGACTTATTTCATGAGAGAGTACTTGGGGGAACATCTTCTTTGCAGGTTTGTAGGCCTGTGAAGTGCTTACATCTTGTGGGATTTATCCATCATTGGTCTAAGGGCCTTTAGTGTACTTTATGCAACTTTTTAGTTCTACAGAGCTTTGAATTCCCTTTGTCTGAACCTCCTCAGGAGAGAGTACCTGTGGAGTCCTTTTCCCACCTTGCACTTTCAATTTCACTAGATTGTAGTATGCTTACTTGATGGTTCAAGTATAAATTTCTAACTCTTTTCTCTACTTTACTGAATGCTCATTGGTATTTGTGCTTGCTAAAGTGGGGGCAATATGTATAGGAGAGAATTTTCACCCCATGTGTAAATTCCCCTTTTGCATACCCTCACCTTAGAAAATCAAATCAGAAGGAAAAATTCCACATCATCTATCTACATTCGATCCACATGGCACATGTTTTGTGCATTGGTGAGAGAATTTTCATCAAGGACACAAGTGTGATGCACAGACATTTGTGTGGCATGTTGCTATCCCTAACCAATTCTTGCATCTAGAGTCAATAGTGATGTTACACACCTCATTGGGGTCAAATTGTACTGCCTTTGTGTGATCAACCAACTAGAAATGATTCCTTTTTTCCTTCAAATTCATTCTATTCACTATCACTTCATCTCTTACACACTCACTTCAATCCTCTTCACATCCTTGAGCATTTTCATTCCATCTTCTTGCAATTCCAGCAATATACACAGCTCCATTAAACATTGCAGCAAATTGATACTCCATCAACTTCACTTTTGTACATCTGAGGCTACGATAGAAGTTGCGAGCTTGGAGTCTTGTAAGACCTCCCTTCATCACCATTGTAGCTATGGTGACTTTTCCAAGTTCATTTCTTTCATTCTCCCTTCATTGGCCTTGGGATCCTTTTGGTGGAGGTGGTAATGCTTCACTTCTCCTTTTGTGGTTTGATAGAGTAACATAGTATTCTTTTGTAGTGTTCAATAATTTCTCTTTCTCTTCCATTTCCTTTATCATACTTTCTACTCTGTTGCTTTTCTAGCTATTTGTGGTCGTGGAAACACCAAAGTGGGGGTTTAACTAAGGAAACCCCCTATACAACCCCAACAATTTCCCCCTTCTTTCTTGTGTGTAGGTGAACATGTGTGTTGAGCTCACTGGTGAACTAGCACTTTTGTGAGTTAATATTTTTCACCCTAATTTTTATCTACTTTATCATTTTCGCCTTTACTTTTCATACTTTTTTGTTCTATTCTTGTCATTAAAATCATTTAGATAGGAAGTTAAATAGGTTTTTCACATTTCTTACTATACTTTATGTTTTCTGACCATACAGACACCAGCATGCTAGAGAGATGCCAACATGTCATGCTATGTCCCATACCCATGCTACCATCCTTGAATAGAGAGTTTTTTGAGATGTAGTTTGGACTTCAAAAACTAGCTTGTCCATCCCCAACTAGATTCTTAGATCTTTGGAGTGAAAAAAGAACTTGAGAGTGCTCTTCATTCTTGATTCTCATCCCAAAACATACATTCTATGAGGTAAGTTATGGCAGCCCTCTGCTCTTGGCTCTCCATGACCTAGAGCTTCCAT
The DNA here is from genome assembly GCA_007258455.2 of Sequoia sempervirens. Lineage (NCBI taxonomy): Eukaryota > Viridiplantae > Streptophyta > Pinopsida > Cupressales > Cupressaceae > Sequoia > Sequoia sempervirens. The sequence continues at coordinate 22,544 of VDFB02013859.1, read as the reverse complement.
GACCTAGAGCCTTGGTATGGTTAGTCCCTCTCTCTTACATCTTCACGCAGAGGACCCAAAATTAAATTCACCTATGGCAAGATTACAAGACAAGATGTTGAAGAGGAGCACACTACTCAAGAGGAGCACTTTACTGAGGAAGTACAAGTTGCTAAAGAAGAACCTAAGCTTGAATCAAAAGAGCAACTTCAAGAAGAAGAAGGTGAAAGTAAACAATCTAGAGAACATGAAAATTCACAGGAAGATCGAGAGAAGGAAGATAATGAAGAAGAGGAAAGGAATGATGAGGAAATGTAATTGTCTCCATAAGAGAACATCATTGAAGACTCCCCTCATACATCATCATCCACCATTACCACAACACCTCACACACCTTCTATTCCTACTTCTCCTCCACTGCCTCTTCCCACTTCACCTCCACCTACAACTCATTTACATGCACTGAAAGTAACAATCTCCCCATTAGTGCATTCAATTTATTCCACTCCTTCAATTGGATCAATTTTTTAAATTACTAATGTTTCCCTAGGTTCTCCATCATTAAATCCAAGTCTATGTTCACTATCATATATATTTTATCACAAGGTGAATTTGATTGGCTTATGAAAGAATCATTGTTAGATACATCAAATCTACAAAATCTTGGAGTAATGATGATTGACACAACACCAAAGGTAACTAAAATAGTTATTTCTATAGATGTAGTTGCTTCACAAGAATTGGTAGTAGGATCTAGAGGTGAAGTTTTCTCTCTTCCTCCATGGTTAGTTTCACAATTATCTAAACAAAAGAAAAAAATGGTATCTCTTGATGAATTAGATATTTAGGAAATATTTCTTCAAAAATCCAAGGGGAAGAAGAAACCAAGGATTCGCTCTAGGTTGCATGTAGATAAATCAAGACATAAGTATGTAGATATTGCAGCACCTCCACAAGGTAAGGGTGAGTTCAACATGGAAGATTATATTATAATGAGGATTGAACTTGGGAAAGTCACCAATGCAAGCACCAAAGAAGATGCTCAGCTATCCCTAAAAGATTTGATGGAAAGACTTAGCAAGATGGATAAATCAAAAGACATGTACAAGGAAAGGCTGAAAACTATGCATTGGTGTTAAGAAAAATCATAGGAACTTCAAAGAATGTTCAACCAGCAGCTATGATGAGTATTGAGGAACCAGTTGCTCAAAACGTGGAAAAGTATTATTCAAAAGGTAAAATCATTTATGAGTTTTCTAATAGAATAATTAAACAAGAATTGAAATACATGACTATTTCATTGGAGAAGATTTCTTAGCTTTCCAAGATTGACCTAGAGGTAGATAAAACAATAAGTACACTTTCTATTGAGAAAAAGAAAATGGAGAAAAATATTGAATCATGGTTGTAGTTAGAGGAGGTGAAACTGAGTAAGTTAGTACATGTTGGGATCATTCCCAACAAAGAAAAGTATGTGGAGACTAAAGAGTCTATTAAGAACCACATACTTGTCATCAAGAATCTCATCAAAGATACTCATCAAGTACATGAAGATGTTGAAGAACATCAAGTTATCTTGGTTAATACAATTAAAGAGATACCTAGGAAGCTTCTTGATGAGGGACATACCTTTCTCCCAATAAGTAAGATTTTCCAAGTTTGTAAGGAAGCTATCTAGAAACAGATGGAAGATGAAGCATTCTCTTTGGCTTTAATGGATGTGTTTTTGACATATAGCAAACCTTGGACAATCTCAAGACACAAATGGATAAGTGTAAGAAGATTTGATTTGCTACAAGGAAGTCTATTACAAAGGTTCACACAATCATTCATCATACCATTGGACTGGATGAGAGAACAATATAGGAGATCATGAAGAAATATGAAGATTTCCAAACCAAGAGTGAGGAACCATAAAGTCTACTTATGTTTCCAAAGATAGATAGATTTTTAAGCTTTCTCTATGCTTTATGTGAATAATATTGACATTTTATATGTCATTTTTCAAAGTTTAATTCAATGTAAAAATGGAGATGTTCTCCTACATTCATGGGCATCACATTTGAATAAGTGAATATTTAGTTAGGGTTTTTCCTAGTTTAGCTCTCTTCTCTCATCTATAAATATGAGAGGGTTCTATTATATTATTGACCTTTTGTCTTATGCAATGAAGTGTTGCTCATTGTGAAGCAATTTTGAAACTTTGAGTTCCTATTGTGAAATTATTTTCAAATCAATAAAGAAGGCTAAATTGAATACCAAAATTTGAGTTGGGTCAACTTCAACATATGTTAATGTTATTATGTCATTCTCATAAGTTTATATTATTATTGGATTTGATTGGTGGTGTTTTATAAATTGAGATTGAAAGGCTTTCAAGATAATTTGTGTAGATTGTGTTGCACCTTTTACTTAGAATCACATAATTACTAATAATATTGGTGAGTTATCTTTAAGGCTTTGTACTTGAAGTTGTTCATGTTGCTCATGGATCTATTTGTGAATTACATTGCAAACTTTGTGCTTCATTTACATTGATGGTTACTTTACTGTGAAATTCATCATTGAAGACTACAAAATGAATTTGTGCCTCCATGATCCTTTTAGTTACATATATTTATCACACTGGTACTCCTAGACTATGCTTTGGCAAGTTAAAAGTATTGGAATTACTACTTAGATTTTATTAAGAGTTGTACTACATCCATAAATATAAAATTGTGGAAAATTGTAAACATGTTATTTGAGAAAAGAGAGAATCATGAATGTGACACACCCCAATATGATTAGTGTAGTTTATATATTAGAATAGTTTACCTTTCAGTTCTGTAACTAGTAAGAAGGGTACCTCCCCTTTTCGAGAGGAGAGATTTAATCTCACATAAGTGTGGCTAAAATTCAAGTTTTGTAATTCATAAAGGGATTACAAAATTTTCACCCAACAAGATAGAGATCTTAAAATGAATATAACAAGCATTTGCATATTTAAGAGGTGTAATGAATATGTCAATACAAAGATTTAGAAACTATTTTGTTCAACAATAAATTTTAACTTAAGTCCTATGTTTTGGATTTTATTAAATTGTTAGATAAAAAGTGTAATTTGAATATTTCAAAGATCAAGGAAATGTATATAACTTGAAAGTGATGCTTTGATTATAGTGGAAAAATACATTGTGAAGGGACTTAAAACCATTTATAACACAAAAGAGGGGAAGCTACTCAAAGAGAAAGACATTGAAGCATCACCAACAACCAAAAGTAATCCAATAACCAAACAATAGTGAAATGATGTAAAAATGGGTTATGATGCTTTCATATGGTTTTAGGACATAGAGCACACAAAATTTTCAATTTCCCTAGAGATGTCAAAGCAAAGGGGAAAGAGATCTTGCAATAGGGTTGTTCTAGGGATTGATTATAAACTAATGAGGGGTTCACCAACAAGTTAAGACTTGAAAAGAAAAATGCAATGCAAGATGTAATACTAAACCCTAATATGATGCAATGAGTCACAAAATGACCTAGAAATGTATGAAAAACCAAATAAAAAGTTGTAGGAGGAAATGTTTGCACCCAGGAATTTGTAGAACAATTGAATAAACTCTAGAATACTCAAAAATATATTTTTTTGACCTACTAGGACTCATTTGGCAATCTGGGTGAATCAGTCCTAGATCAGGGTTTAGGAATAGGTTTTAGGAAAAAGGGTATCTGAATCTGAAAAATCCTAAAAACACTTGTAGTGGGACTCATTTGCAACTTCTAGTGAATTAGTCCCATTTCACTTTTTTGAGAATTCAAAGTTTAGATCTATACTTCAACACCTACTCTTTTCTCTTGAATTGATTTCTGAATTTGAATCTATAAAACTACCTCTAAAAAAAAGAAGAATTTATTTTCTTATGGGGGGTTTTCCTTGGTCAAACCCCTAGTTTTGTAATCAAACCTTGATAGAAACAATGGAACTTGAATGTAAATTTGAACATAAATCCTAGCCTCAAGTGTGTCTAGGACTAGGAAATCTGAAACATAATGTAACCATCTTCTAATGTGTAAGAATGAGATGAACATGAATAAAAATATGACAATGAATGAATCACTTTGAGAGATCTCTAATCACCCATATGAGCCTGAGTAAAGCATGTACCTTCCTTAGGCTAAATGTAGAGTGATAATGGAGGATGGAATCACTTAGGAAACAAGTCATTGGGCTTGGCTTGATGGCTAGTTGCATCTCCCCAACCTAGAATCCATCATGATTAACCATAGAAAACCATGATCAACCCTTGAAAATTCTAGACCTTGAATGAAAGTGAGATTGAAGACCTGCAAAAAAACATTAATGTTGCTCCAAGACTTCAACTTTTCTTGCTTTTGAAACTTGAATGCTCTTGTGAAAGAGTGCTTGAAGACTTTGAATGCCTATATCTTGAAATTTCTCTTGAAAATGCTTACTTTGATGAAAAAATGACTTAGAAGCTTGCTTATATAGGCATTAACACCTAATTTCCTATTATCTAGATCTTAAAATCTACCATCAACCAAAAATTTGAATTTAAAAGATGATTTTCCTACTCAAACCCTAAAAATGCCCCAAATGGGATTTATTCACCAAAGAAGGTGAATGGGTCCCACCTAGGAGGACTCATTCACCCAAGGTGGTGAATGGGTCCCACCCTAGTTTTTTAGGGTTGGATTTTATGATTTTTGATATTTCTGATGATTTTGTAGGGTTTTTAGTTGAAATAAGCCTCAAGATCTAAAATAATGGGTCTTAGGGGACTATTAATGATGATTTAAAGGGTAGTTAATGCAAAGGATTAAATAAGAAATTTCCCTATCTCCAAGAAGGGGGTCATTTTTGTCATTACAGACAGTGACCCAATAGAAAAGAAACATAAATAGAAAACAATACAAAAAAGAAACTATTTTATATTCTTCAAGGTGTTAGCCACCTCAATCTCCTAGTTGCAATGAAAATTGATCATGTCCATTAATTATTTCTTTTCCTCCACAAATGTCTTCCTAAGGTTTCCCCTAGTTCTAGTACACAAGCCTTTAGCCTCTTTTTGCTGGCCTTAGACTTCCCTTACCCTCAAAAGACTGGTCCTTGTCCATCATCTTTGTGAAGTATAACTAATCCTCCTTGAGCTAAAGTTAATCTTACCAAAAAAATCTTCAAGGACTCCACATTATTCTTGATTGAGTTGTGGCTTAATAATTTCTTAATGTTTGCATTTATTTCATTAATCTTTACCTCCATTTTAAAAAGGTAATTCTCACACAAGGTCTTGAAGTTCGTAAAGGAGCACTCTAAATCAACCAACCTCTCAATAAGAATGTCTGAAGAAGAACCCTTCGGCTTGTTTAGAATATTCTCTCTTAGAGCCCTAATCTTTATATTTACCTTACTAAATTCCTATAGCACCCATTTGGTAAGCTTAAAAGTGCACATAGCCCCTGAACGAGCCATATCTAGAAGCTTAAACATGAAAGTATTCTCATCATTTAAGTATGAGAAATCCCTAGAGAGTGGATTAACCTTTAGAAAATCTCGATTTCTAATATTTGGATTCACCCCATTTTCCTCATGCATTGACCTCTCAACTGATACCTCCACAATGGGAAACTACTAAATAGGGGAATCATTGATTTCAATAACAATTTCCTCGATGCCTTTCTCTTTACACAAAGCCTTGAAACCCTTCATATCACCTTTCACAATTTGATTTTTCAGTTTTGCAATTCATTTGGAGGCCCTTCACAACATTTCATTAGTTTCCTTAACCCCTACATCATCAGGCTAGACCTTCTCCTTACAGCTAGCTGCACCAAAATCTAGGCCATGAATCTCATTGTCCTGCTTGGAGTGGGAACCACCATAGTTGATATTAGTGTCATTGCCAGTAGAAAGGGACACATGGGAATCAGACTCCTACAAAATGAGCTTCTTGCAATAATCTTCCTCTTTAGATGCCGTTTATTTCTATTTTTTATAGGGGGCCACCATAGGAGGCAAAGAACCCTGCTCTTTCTCATTCTATTTAGCTTCACTATCAACACTAGTCTCTGAACCAGTGAAGAACAACTCCTCACGTATAGCCTTCTCCTTACCTTCTAATGACTTGGCAGAGTATGGGTCCTCACATGATCCATTATGAGCATTATGAGGCCCTCATAAAGAACAAGAGACCTTTTATTTTGCAAATGAGCATAGAATGACACTTCCAGTGATTATAGAAGAAAGAAAGTAAACGAAACATGTAACCCATGTCTAAAATTATTCAGCAAGGCGAAGTGGTGACCTAAAATAGTAGTATACCGATCATCTAGGGTAACATATCACATAATAACCTTTTCCACATCCACCTAAATATGCTTCAGACAATTCCATTCATAACCCCATGAGGGAATCTTTATCAACTTCTTCCATTCATTATTTTTGAAGAATTGGTCCATTGCATCGTCATTACTCTTTCTTTCTTTGAAAAACATACAACCCTCCATTAGCAGCCTAGTAATAGAGGCAATGAATTCCTCATTGGTCACAAAATCCATCCCCTTAACCTATAATCTTCTATCGTTCCAGTCGTAGACAAAATCTGTAGAGGCATTAGGGTCATGGTTGTGGAGCCTGTTCAAGATAGGGCGTTAAATGCCCATTCTCTAAAATTCTCTAGATTTTGTGCTTATTCCACCATATTTCACAAGAAAAAGGTTCATTCCTACTCCAATCACCCCCCATATCTGCTATCACCATTAATTGAAACCTCAAATGAGAAACAATCGTCAAGTAAAAAGCAGGTGAAATACCACCCACAAACATTGTAATAATTAAATAGGAAATAATTGCTTGATCATCTCACATTATGAGTTTAACCTTAGCCATCATTTTGTAATAAAAGTTTGGCTTCCTTAGGAAGAAGAAAGTACTCCTCCTATGCCTTAAAATTATGAAGTTTGGTAGCCTCATTTGCAAAGAAATCTGCTAGGGAGTTCCCTTCCCTATATATATGCGTGGCATGAGTTTCTTCAAAAGATCTTATCATCATTATAAAATCCATGATAAGTTGTTCAATTGTCCAACTTGGCTTCTAAATGCCAAGTAAGAAGTTAACAATATTGAGGGAATCTTCCTTGACCCAAAGGTTGGATTAGCACTTGTCCAACATAGACTTGATGTTGATGAACACAACTTCGGCTTTTGCATGGTGATTAGTCTAGTTTCCCAATGGGAGTACCACCATGCCCAAGAACTTGTCATCTTCATTCCTCAACACCCCCCCACAACCTACAAGCCAAGGGTTACCCTTGGCTGCCACATCAAAATTAATTTTGACCCATCTTGGAGGTGGGGGTTTCCACTTAATATTCAACCTAGCACTAATGTTGGTCTTAACAATTTCAAAAGGTAGAGAAGAGATCTCCCAAGTAGTGGTCACCAATAAATCATAGCCAACTAGACAAGAGGACATAGCACACCGAGGAGAGTCTCAATGTTGAAGAGAGAAATTTTCCATAATGGCCCTTCGAAGTTTGATAAACACACTTTCCACCTTGAGTTTAGAGTCTTGGAAAATTCTTGTTACTTTCCTTTCAAACACCCCAAGCAACGTGTGGGGCCATGAGCTCCTACAACCTTTGAAGAATGGGAGAAGAAGGACACTTCCATTGATCAACAAAGTTGCTAAGGGAACTCAGGAACATCCGGTCCAAATTCCAAAGAGCAAGAAACTTACTTCAAATGAGAAAGAAACTTTAAAGTGATGTTATTCAAGTTGTTTAATAAGAAAAGGGAGTAATTGTTTCCTATTTAATTTGATAGAGAATTAAATTTTATGTCTCGAATTGAAATTTAAGATAATAATAAATAAAATATATTTTATTTACATAAATTAAAAATAATACTTCAACATAAATATATGAAATGCATTACAAATAAAATCAATAAAAACACTTTTAAGTAATAAATAAATAATGACTTTTTGTTTTATTATTGCATATAATCTTCAGGATGCAAAAAGAAAGCCAACCTAATGCAAAATAAGAATACAATCAATATCCTTATCTTTTCAATTCTTTTCAATCCATAGTTTTACAAAAATGACACGAGTCATATTAACCTTATACACAAAATTTTGTATTCGAGATTGTATACAAACCCTGAGACTATGGAGTGCATTGTAATTCAGTACCATGTATTATCTCTTGTTTCACAAAATATCATTTGGTTTTAAGAGACAAATACAGTCTCTAGACTTACAGCCTAACAACTGTGATGAAAACAACACTAATGAGACATTTTAACTAGAATCTTGAATGAAAAACTTAATTTAGAAGCAAGCTAAAATAAGAGCGATCATAGAAATTAAAGATGAGGAATCTATTGATAGCTTTCTATCGTTGACATTAGAGATGATCAATACTAAGTATAATGAGAATCGCCTACAAATAAGCAGAAAACTAATGCACTTAGAAATAGTCAGAATATGTTATTAAGTAGACTCGGTCCTCACCAAATGCAATCGTGTTAAAAACCTGATCCAATGACTTTTCAATGCAGAAAATTGTAAATTAAAATGGACTCTTACGTATTCTAAGGAATGCAAACGCCAAAAAAACAAAATCAAGTCAATTGGTCTTTAGATCGAGGCCTACCAAACATTTTTTATATGTTTTGCATACCTACCTAATCAAATATGCCAAAAAATAGACATGTGCAAGTGTACGAAAATCTGGGAAGACAACCTTGTACAGATTGCCATATGCAAATGTGCCAATGTCTGTCTAGTGGCATACGACAAATTCATCAGTTAAACCCAAAAGATGGCAGCTAAAATATGACCTGAAAGCGCTGGCTCTGACCTAAATGGAGGTTATCTCTCGCAATAATTTCGACTTTCAGAGTAGTTTACGGAATAGTCATATGATGCTTAAAATGAAGAGTTTAAAATAGATTGTAAACAAGCGAACTCCGATAAATTATACTAATCCATGTTCACATAATTCCAAATGCAAACATGTTAGGAACGTGATCGGATGACTTTTGAATGCAGAAAATTGTAAATTAAGCTGGACTATTACGTATGATAAGGGATGGAAACGTGAAAGAAACGATTAGGTCAATTTATCTTTATATCGAATCCTACCAAACATTTTTTATATCTTTTGCATACCTAATCAATTATTTGATGAGAGGCCAGCCCTTCAAGAGGATTTCTGCTCGCTCTGACAAGATCTTTTTGCGGTTTGTCGAAATTAATAAGAAAAGTATTAACTTTTAAGTATGAAAATGTAGTTTAAGTTTTGATATGGGCAAAGGTGCCATGGCCAGAGAATAGACAGTCTTGTACAAAAGCCAATAGCTGGCCATGTGCAAGTGTGCGAAAATCAGAGAATAGACAGCCTTGTACAAATTGACAAGTTCAAATGTGCTAATGTCTAGCTAGTATCTCAGAATCCGCCTTCACCAGTTAAACCCAGAAGATTCCGTAACATATGATACCTACTTGAGCTAAAATATGACGTGAAAGCGCTGACTTTCACCTAAATGGAGGTTATCACTTGCAATAATTTGGACTTTGAGAGTAGTTTACGGAAAAGTCATGGGATGTTTAAAATGAAGCGTAAAGTAGATTGCAAATAAAAGGAGAACTCCGATAAATTATAGTAATCCATGTTCACATAATCACATTTCTAGATTGGACGTCCAAGAAAGAAAGAATTGATATTCTTACTATAGCGTCAGAATTTTTTCTTGAGGCACAATAATGACAGAAAATAACTTAGGCTTTATAGAGAATTCGAGCTTAAACACTTAGAGACTTTGCCTTCAATGTGAAGAAATTCTATCATATTACAATTAATGCTTAGGAGAAAAGATTTGATTCAAATTTGATTTGTCAAAAAATTTGATCAAGACTCTTCATTCACATGTGGTATTCATTTAATCTTTTGATCATACAGTTTTTAGAATAAGAAAATCATAATAAAATCATAAGAAAGTCTCATTCAAATGTTATTTTTTTGATAAATTTCGATCAATTTTTTTAATGATGTTGCATTAAATTTCTAGAGTCTTGTGCTTATTGAATGATCTCTACAACTATAAGTATTAAGTGAATATCTATGTAGATAATCTTGTAGAGTGTTACACCTACTAAGAACCAATTCTTAGATTGCATTATGTTGGATTTGATCTTTACTTAATTTCCTCGCTACCACCTACCACATTCAACATCATACAATGATAATCCTACACATTATAAAAATAAGATTAGTAATCTAATATAGTTTTATGAAATAACTTGTCTAATTAAATTTAATCTATGGAACTCAAGTAAGAAATATGATCTAAAACTATTTCCATTTAATAGTAGTTGTTAATTTTTAATTGAAGTCAAAGAGATCTTGTTAGTGTATAGATCATAAAAATTATGAAGCCATGATTATATGTATCACCCTAAGGAGATGTGACCAAATGTGGTTTACTCATTATGGTTCTAGGTAATGTGGATAAAGGGATCATTTGATAATATGGGAGCCTCAAGAGAACAATGATTATTGGGTTGATAGCCTACATATAGGTGGGATATAGATAATATAGTGGAGCCTAATACATAGTGGGGAAATGAGACAACCATGAAATTCAAATAAGATTAATGACTTACATAACCTTGGAATATGATCAAAGATCATGAATTCCTCTAAGTTGCATGAGTAGTATGATGATAACTGATCTCATAGCTAGTGCAATCCCTAGATGGTATTATCGACTACTTAATGGAAGGAACTATGATATTGGTTCATTTAGAGATGAGTCATCATAAGGTGGGATAAGTGCTCACTTGTAATTTTATGGACATTAGTAAATCATCAATAAGGAGCTCATCACATTATGGATAGGTTTGAGGATTATCGATGTAAGATGATGATCATAGGTTGGTAAAGTATAAAACAATATAATGCTTGATAGGAAATTTAGGGTTCTATGGATCATTGGATCAAAATAATCAACACATTCTATAGATAACTAAGATTATTTTGGTCTGTGAAGTAACATTTAACACTAATTATCATCATATTCCTAATGATTAAATAATGTTGGTTATTTAATTATTAACTAATGTCATTTTTCCACTATTAATTAAATGAATTTATGTTATTTAATTAATTCACTTTATCAATAATATTTCTAAATAATTAAATAAATCCTATTTATTTAATTATAAATTTAATTCCCTATTCTATCATGATCAATTAAATAAGTATTATTTATTTAATTACGTCTCTAACTACCCTTATGCTTCTATATTAATTAAATAATTATTAATTTTATTAACATTCACCCACTTTCTAAATTAAATAATTACTTTAATTATTTAATTATCTTATTTCCTCTGAACATTATCCAGTTTTCAATAGGAAATAGAATATTTTATTTATTTATCAATTCTCACTTGCGCATTCCTCAAATAATTAATTCATTTAATTAATTATTATCTCATGCACTTCCACCTTGTTCTTAATGAATTCTCTCTTCCAGTCGACTAAATCATCAAATAGCAATCCACTAATCAATTAAATAAGTTCACTCCCACTCAGTTTGAGTTAACAAACTAATCAAATTCCTTAGCTCTTCAATCAATTCCTCATGCAAACAGTTAAATGAAATTATTCAACCATTTGCAAGCAGTTAACTCATCAATTAATTCCTTATAAGGATTATCTACCATTGATCTCTTCAATCTGCCTCCTAACTTTGATCTATCATTTAAATCAATCTTTTCTATAAAAGAAAGCCTCATTCCTCTTTGAAGGCTAACGACAAATCTTCAATATTTGGAATCCTCTATCAATTATCTATATCTTGAGATTGAATCAATATAGTGCATATAAATTATGAGAGAAAGACAAGGATTAAGTGGAAAAGAGTAATGAAGGTCATTCAAAGGTAACAAGATTCTTCAAGAAGTTGCAAGGACTATGATGAATGGAGATAATCTACCAAAATTATATAGGAGAGAAGCAATACATATTGTTGTTTACATACTTAATAGAGTTCAAGATAAAGGTAACAACACAAAGACTTCCTATGAGTTGTGGTATGGTAGGATCCTTATTGTCAAGTACTTCAAAGTATTTAGGAGAAAAAGTTATGTCAAAAGAGATGATGAAAGCTTAGGAAAATTTAAGGCAAGGTATAATGAAGGTATCTTCCTTGGATATTCTACTAAAAGAAAAGCTTATATATGCTATAACAAAAGGATGAGAAATGTTGTTGAGAGTGCAAGTGTCAAAGTTGATGAAGATTTCAAGAATTCAGTGGTGATAGATGGGTATGAGCCAAATGATCCTACTTGTATAAAATAAGACAAAAAATTTGAAGAACACGAAGTGTATATTGAAGAGGAAGAATCTCCAAAAAAGAACCCTAGAACCCCTAACTATGTACAAAGAAATAATTTTGAAGAATAGATCATTGGAGATAAGAACAAAGGTGTATTGGCAAGAAAAAGAACTATTAAATTAGAGATAAACATTTTTTTTACTTTTTAAATTTGAACCTAAGTTAGTGAGTGAGAAATTGGATAAATGATATGGAAGAATTAGACATTGGAACTTGTCCCAAGATCTACAAACAAGAAAATAATTAGAAATAAATGTGTTTAGAAACAAGTTGAATGAGAATGGAGAAGTGGTTAGAAATAAGGCGAGGCTTGTGTGTAATGGTTTCTCAAAAGTAGAAGGAATAGATTGTGAGGAGACATTTGATTCAGTGGCTAGGATGGAAGCAATCAGGATGTTTTTGTCATTTGTAACACATAAGGACTTTAAATTTTATTAGATGGATGTGAAGTCTTCTTTTTTGAATGGATATTTGGAAGAAGATTTCTACATGGAACAACCAAAAGGATTTTAATTATCAGAAAAACTTGATATGGTTTATAGATTGAAGATGGCATTGTATGTATTGAAGCAAGCTCCTAGAGCTTTGTATGAAAGGTTGGACAAATATTTGATATAATAATGATTCAAGATGGGTACCATAGTAATATTTACTTCAAAGTTGAAAAAGATCAAATCTTGATAGTGTTTGTGTATGTTGATGACATTATTTTTGGAGGAAATTAAAATATGTGCAAAAACTTTATAGAAGAAATGTAGAAAGAGTTTAAGATGTCAATATTTGGGGAGATGAATTTCTTCATTGGTCTACAAATCAATCAAATAGATAAAAGAATTTTCATCTCACAATCAAAGTCTGCCAAATAAAATTTGAAGAAGTTTGGAATGGAAAACTCCAAATAGGTATGTACTCCTATGGTTACTGGTTGAATGCTAAGTAAAAATGATGAATCTCCTAAGGCTAATCATACCAAGTACATATCTATGATTGGTGGACTATTATACTAAACTACTACTAGACCAGATATCATTCATGCAATTTATCTTATGGTTAGATTTCAAGAAGATCCTAGAGAGTCACATGCTGCAAAAACTTGAAGAGGATATTCAGACATTTGAAAGGCACTTTGTCATGTCTTGTGGTATCCAAAGGATACTGATTTTGTATTGAGTGCTTATACAAATATAGGTTCGATTGGATGTGTTGATGATAGGAAAAGTACAAGTGGTGGTGCATTCTTTCTTGGATGCAGATTAGTATCATGGATAAGAAAGAAATAATATTTGGTTTCTTTATCTACTACAGAGGCTAAGTATATTTTAGCAACATCTTGCTACACATAGGTGTTGTGGATGAGATAAATATTGAAGGATATCAGAGTTGTGTATGATGAGCCTATTTCCATATTTTGTGACAATACAAATGTAATCAATATTTTAAAGAATCTAGTGATGCATTCAAGGATAAAACATTTTTAAATCAAATATATCTTGTTGAAATAGAAGGCTATGGAAAATGAAGTGAAGCTTGAGTATGCACCTACAAAGGATGAAATTGCTAATATATTCACTAAGGCTCTCCCTAAGGATACTTGAGTATTTCTTAAAACATAGAAAGGGAGAGTAGGGAAGATCTCTAACTCCCTTTTTCTATATTAGGTTTCATTCAAAAGATGAGATCCAAGAATCTTGAAATAACTATGAACCCAAGAGGTGAATTTAGTCAAGATTTAGGGATCTTGCAACCTTTCCTTTATGCAAGGATGGGATGGTGAGCTAAATCCCAACTTGAGGAGAAAGAATTAGATTAATAAACAAACCCTAACTCTAGGTCTAACACACGAAATACATAAATCTAACATAAAACAGAAAGAAACTGTAACCTTTTTTGGGAAAACAAGAAAGAGATAATGTTGTGCACCTAATCAAAACTGAATTTTCTATAATGCTGACATGGAATCATTAACCACTAGAGGTGAATGGGTCCTAGTAGACCTATTTGGGGGACTTTGAACAAGAAAAAAAAGATTTTACAGTATGTAATCTGCTGCCCTTCAAACCCTAATAGGGACTCATTTTCCATTGAATGTGAATGGGTACTATTAGGTCCTTACAGAAATCTCTAAATCTAAACATCAACTTTCAGGTCTCCTCTCCTCCTTTCCACCTTGAAATTCCTATTTATGGATCTGGATCTATCACTATTGTGCAAGACAAATTTTGTAGATTATTGGCAGATAAGGGTTTGCCTTAGTCAAACCCCTTGTTGGAAATTAAACCTTTGATGATGAATGAAAATATAAAACACGTAATTGTGTGTGCAATCTTAATCTTATGTGTGTCTAAGACTAAGGTCTAAAAGAATCTAAATGAAATTATATCCAATTATGTTAGAATAGAACCCTAAAATGTAACATGAACAATGCAAATGACTCACTAAAGAAGATGTATAATCCCCATAATAAGCTACAAATATGAATATACCTCTTGTAGGATGCAAATAGGATGATTATAGAAGATGGAATCACTTAGGAAACAAGTCCTTAGGCTTGGTTGCATGTCTTGTGCAACTACCAACACCCAGAATCCCTAATGATTCTCCATAGGCATCTATCATCAACCTTCACTAAGGCTTGATCTTTGACACAAAATGAGCTTGAAGACCTTGTAATTATGCTCCAAAATTCACTTTTACTTGCTTCTTGGCTATGAATGCTTCATCTCAAGAAATTTATTTATCTCTTAGCTTGCTTGAAATCTTCTTCTTAGGTTAGATTATGTAAAATAACCTTGTATTTATACCTAATTTGAGAATTAACCTTGAAATTCAAACAATTCATGCCAACATCAAATCTCGAAATGAATATTATTAAAATACAGCCATAATTAAATTCAAAAATGGGGTCCTTATTAAGGGAGGACCCATTCGCCACCTACGAAAAATGGGTCATGGCACAAGTTTCCAGGACCTTACCTTCGAGAGGTGAAATAACATAAAAAATGTATGTCAAATATGTAAAGAAAGGGGGGTCCTATTGAGGGAGGACCCATTTTCCATTAGTGGAGAATGGGTCCTAACACCATTTTTTAGGACCTATATTTTTCCAAATTAATTTTTTTACAATTTAAATATTGGGAACATCAGGATTAATCTTTCATAAAATGTAATTAAGAGGGCTTGAATTTGAATTAAAGGGCCAATTAAACTCCAATTAACCTCAATTAATTAATACCACCATAAACAAGTATAAAGTGTTCTACAACACTTTACAACACCATAAATAAGGTACAATTTTAAGTATATTTTATTTAAAAAGGGGCCCATTAAGCTCCATTTATTAATAAAATCCTAGAAATGTGTGAAAATGTGTTACAACACTTTAGACATGGTATAGTTTAAGTATATTTAGTTTGAATATGGGCCTAGATTAATGTGAATGTACACAACACATTACAACACTAACCAAGGTACAATTAAGTTAATTATATGTGAATTATTTCCAAATTAACTATGAAAAGGGACTACTTTTTTTGTATACCACAATCACTAAGAGATGTTGGGGGTTATTTCCCCTCCTTCCTTGAACTAGATGCATATGGAGATCGATGATCCCACAATAGTGGTTTACAATTTTTCTCCAAACTAGACACTAAAATATTTTTTTTAACTAATTCTTCACTTTTTGGCACATATAGGGGCTAAACCGTGAGGAATTTTAAGATGAGGAAAACTAGAGTTTCATAAAAAAATTTCTACAGATTCTAAATATATATTTTTAAAGGCTTAAATCATTATAGTTTCTAAAAATATGTGATTTTAGCAAAAATCAGAGTCTCCCAGAAATTGTAAACCAGCTTTTTGGATCACCCAGATGCATCAATCCAATGGATCTTTGGATTCATTCTTTTGTCTAGACTGATGTTGGTGGCTACCTCTCAAGGGGAGTAGGTAGTCACATTTTTGTGGTATGTAGTATGTGTTGTCATTTTGTAATGGTTGTTGATTTGGTACAGTTTGGTGTGTACTCCCAAGGGGGAGTATTCAGAGTAGTAAAATAAATAAATTTATAGAATAGTTGTGAGAAGTTTGTCTAAGGGGGAGTGGTAGAAAGTATTTTGGTTCAATGTTAAAGGGGAAAACAATGCAAAACATTTTATCCATTTCCATTGATGTCAAAGGGGGAAATAGTGCATGTGAAAAAGGAGATAGAATCATGTGAAAAATCCTATCCATAAAGGGGAGAGAAAAGTGAAAGAAAGTTGTAAGGGAGAGAGAAAGTGAGAAAGAAAGCATGTGAAGATGAAAATTCATTTAGGGAGAGAGACTGTTTAGAGTTGGTGTGTCTTTGATAGGTTTTCACGTCTTGTGTTGCCATCAATGAAAAAGGGGGAGGTTGTTGCAAGTATGAAGGTGTTCTCATTGATGTCAACAAGCCTATGTTGTCATTGGTTTCAACTGAATGTGTTGAGAGAGATTTTTGCTGTTAAATATGTGATGGATATTGTTATAAGTATTTGTGGAAGATGATGCTATCTATGCTTTGATTAGTTACATTATATTGTCATTAGTAAAGCTACTAGTGTCAACCTCTAGTGTTTCCTTGATAATATTTTGGTTATGGATGTGGTAGTGCTGAAGATGAGGGGAATATTTCTATGGTTCTTAGTTTCCAAGTTCCTTGAAAGAAATTGATAAAAGGATGAACCATTATGTTGAAGTGGTGTTCAATGTTGCAAAGGTGTGTTCTAGTTTTGCTCCACATTTCTTCTAGGTTGAATATCTACTTATAGTGTGGTTTGGATATGTTGTTGAGAAAATTTCAGAGTTGTTATATATAGAATTTTGTGTGTTGGATCTTTGTGCAAAAGAAGTGTTCAGTAGTGTGTGAACTATGCATTGCAGAGGTGTTTAAGAGAATCGTCTTTTCACCATATTTCTCTGTAGTTATGTTTCAAGTCTTGCAAATCTAAAAAAGAGTTGATGATATTTGTATCTTGCTTCTATCAAGAGCATTTGTGGTTTGGTGTTCTGAAAGATGGTCTTTTGAGTTATAGTGTGTGGTAGAGTTGTCTAGATGTATTGGGTTTGTACATTCTTTAGGTGAAAGTTGTTGTGAAAGAGTTTGTTGGATTTTAGGGTGTTTGTAGAATATTGCAAATCATGTTCATGTGAATTTTTTTTTCTAGAAGTTATGGATTGATCAAAGGAAGTGTGTACCTAAAATTTTAATGGTGTTTACATGGGTAATAGATGACTTGGTGTTTACACTACATATGAAGTGTCTTCAAGTATTGTGGAACTGTGTTGAGGCATGTTGGGAAATATTTAGGTACTAGCTAATGATTTTTATGGTCCACCTTCATTCCTTTCCACCGTAGGAATATTTGGGTGCTAACTTCATTTGAATTTGCACATTTGAGGTGCATAGCCAAACTTGGAGAAGGGTTTGAAGGTTGAGGATGGTATAAATAAGAGTTGAATTTTTGAGGGATGTTTTATGCATATATTTTGATGTGTATGATGTGAATAGTAAATTTTCTGAGTATGAATTTAACCAAAGCAGTGAGAGCATTTTGTTGGTGATTTTTTCAGAACCAAACTTATTCTTACCACATACCTATGAACTTTCGAGAATTAAATTATCAGTGAGGGAAAGGATTGGAAAAAACATAAGTAAGGGTTCTTAGGCCTTTACTTCTTCACTTTAGGCTCTATAAAACCCAAGAGGGTATGGCACAAAAGCACCTTGTGAGTCTTAAGCCTGCATGAGGAAATTCTAGTTTTGGCTTGGTTTTGATGTTTTAAAGATGTAATAAGGTCTATTTTGACCAAAATTAATGTAATTGAGTCACTTTAGGTCCTAGGGGATCATTTTACAAAATTTTCTCAAATATTGCAAAAAATGCCAAAAGTTGTCATGGCAAAATTGTAAAAGTTGCAAAATGGGAAGTTGAAGGGTCAAATTAGTTTATAAGTTTAAAATTAAATTATAATTGGTTGTAATTGGTTTGAAAATGGATAAATATGGCATCTTGCATCATTGTAAGGTAGGGGAGTTGGTGTATGGAAGAAAAACTTCAATAAAGAACATTGTTTTGAGCATTTTCTAGCATTTTGCTCTGAGATTTGGTTTGGAACATGTGTGTATGGCCTACCCAGGGATTGGAATTGATGTGTTAAGATGGTATTCTAAATACCCTCTCCATTCCAATTTGTTTCATTCAATTTCATTAAGTTTTTCTCTAGAAATGTCAAATTTACTCCAAGCAGTTAAGATTTAGATTTGAAGGTGGCAACACACAATCAAAATTCAATAAATCTTAATTTCTCCAATGAAATATCATAAAAATTAGTGTGAAGGTTTGTGAGGACATACACTTCAATATTATCAAGGCTGTAGGGTAAAAAAATAAGTTCTTATTCCTTTTAGAGAAATCCCTAGGTTGTCCTACTCGTTAAAATTGCATGCTTTGGGTGAATTTGAGTGGTTCAAGGATGGAAAAGTATGAAATATTTTTGGGCGGTAATTTGTGATGATTTTCTAAGCATGATCATACATTTTTGAAGTTTTTTGAAGCTTTGGTTGGGCGAGTTTGGTGTGGGAATATAGATTTTCATTAAACCCTCCCAAAATAAGCTTTAAGTAAGGGTTTCTTTATTTGTTGCTTTAGTAAATTATTTTCTTGAGAAATATGATTGATTTGGTGGTTTTATGAATTTTTACACTTCTTACCATGGTTAATTTAGGTTTTGGAGTTGATTTTTTAGTACATGCTTTGTAATTTAGGCCTAATTGAGCCTAAAATTTGCAAGATAGTTGTGTATTCTCATATATTTTTCAAAGAAACAATACCTACCATTGAAGTAAGTTAAAATTGGAAAAAATGGGTCCTAGAATCTGGTTTTGGTTTCTAGAGATTCAATGTGGTTTTAGAAATACACTGATTTTAGTCATGATGCATTACTACTAGAGTTTTGGTCCTTGAGTCCAAGAAATTGTGAATCTGATGGAACAATTTTATGAAAGAGTGGTTTTGCTTTGTTTATGTCAAAATAGTGATGATTGAATTTTTTTTGAGGTCTAGTAAAATTTTAGAAATAAGATTTGATGAATTGGATTTTTTAAAGCCTTACGGAATTGAGAAATTTGTATTTTGAACCCCTAAGCACTACATCAAGGTAATCCTAAATACAACCTGTGCTTGCAGATACTAGCATGTCTAAGTGTCAAAAATAGAATAAACAAATGATTCTCCCTAAATGTTTAATAGACACAATACCTTAAAGATTTGGCTGACCTTCATGACAGTGACTAACTTAAACAAGAGAAAATGTAATTCATCAAATTCACACACACTGAGAAAGAGATATATAAGTAAATTGATTTTATTTTAATGATCAACTATTGAATTGGTCACTAGAACTAGAGTACAATTACTTTGCTAAACCAGTTCCATATTCTTGGAACATAGTCAAACCAAATACCACATGATTAGATGAAAATTTCATATTTGACAATACCCAAAGCCTTGAAAATATTGCATTACAATATTCCCACTTATCATTTCCATAATTTACTTCTTACCTAGGCATCCTCATACATGATTTATTTCAAACCCATTGTTATATTAAACCATTTGCATACATTCATTGAATAAATGAGCAAGCATAGAATAGTACACCCATTGGAAACCAAAAAAGATAAATAAGATAACCATTGATTACATTATTCATAATTTGAATAACTTGTACATAGGAGAGTAACATGCAAAAAAATTATACGATTCTGCTATATGTATATTATCATTGTCATTATCAAAAAACTATATACATATCAACAGACTTTATCCCTAAAACATAATACTAGAAAGTTTAGTATCCAATTTTGTCTGTGTATAACCCCTTCAAGGAAAAATACACACTGACCTCCCTCGTAATCAACCTTGAAATCCCTTTTATAAGATGATGGAGCAACAAGGATCAGGTTGAATTACACCTACATTTCACTTTCATTTCAAAATGAATTTCACCAGAATGTGAAAATATTCCCTAATCAGTTACAAGTAATCATTTGTAGGACATAGGTAGGTAGAAAGAAAAACTCCAAAAACTGTTGGTCGAAGAAGACCCAGTAGTCTTCAAAAAAGGTTGCCATCACAACATCAAAAGCATGCAAGTTCACACCGAAATGGGAAATGTCACCATCAACATCGAGGGCACAAATAAATAGAGACCCACATCACAACGAGGTAGCACAAAGGACCAAAAACTGAGCATGATCTCAAAAAGGGAGTATGATACTACTTTTCCTTGTCAACAACAAAGTATTCCCACTCGGTGTCCTTATCAAAAGTGGAGTAGCTATCGCCACCTCATCCTCAGAATCAATCAAATCAGTCATGGCTATGAGATACTGGTGGTAACTTGAATCAGTTTCAGCTCCACTGTTAGAAGAATCTTTAGAGACTTCATTGGGAGAATGGTGATGTCCCGTATAAGCCTACTGATACTTATTCTTTCTTGCAGCTTCCCTCTCATGTCTATCAATTTTCTTCTTCTTACCCTTGACCAATTCCTCTAAGATAATTTGGCTTCTTAGATGATAAGCATGCTTGAGAATACCCCATGCAGACTTATTGAAAGCTCTTGTTTTCTTCTTTAGAGTAATAGGGATTTCAAACATATTTTGATCACTTTGGGGAGAATCACCCTGAGACTCAAGAGGGTTGAGTCTCCTATACCTTCCAACTGGGTTGATAGACACACTTACCTTACCCATTTCCCGACTAAACACTTATCAAATTTTCTTAGGAAAAAGACACCATCCAACTTAGAAATAACAAGCTTGAATTCTACAATTACTTCAAAAAAATTCACACTTCACTCCTAGAATATTAATTCTCATGAACAATCAAATGGTGAGTATAGCAAGCAAGTGATCTTCATTAAATAGAGAAACTGGAGAGTGTCTATATTAATTTTCCAAGAAAGCTTGTGTGAGGCTGTAGGCAATCAATTACCTTGATTTTGAACCTCAACTGTCAATCATACCTTAAAGTGAATCAACAGACAATCAATCAAGATGATTAATTATGACAAAATTAAATGCATGCACTTGATGCTTCTCCATAGTCAAAAAACTCAAGTGAGATCAATATTCACTTAGATTGCATACTAACCATACGCTTAGCCTTTAACCAAACCTTTCATGTCACATTTACCCACTCGCTCGTGGGAATTAATTTACTTGCAATTCATCATAGTAAGATAGTTGGGAGCAATCATGATTTAGCTTTAGAATATCATCTCGTACTCTGCCTTATTTCAATTTCACCTTCCCACATGTACCAATGCCTAACAAATTTGACTACCATAAAAATATTAAATTTTATATGTGTACCCAAGAATCAATTCTAATTTAGCACCATTTTTATCTTAAAGCGGTCTTGGCCAATATTTTAGCATCACCTTATCTTCATCTAAATCCATCTAAGCTTTTTAAATGTTCTACATGGTGTTTTCCCACTTTCCTACTAAAAGAAATGGGACACAAGTGGGCCCTTCATGGGATGGTGGGGAGTGGTCAGGATCAACCCACGTCAATGGCTATTGACTGTCGATCTCTATTCTCTAGAAAACCTTGCCATCCTACAGTCTAATAGGTCCCTTCATGGAGTGAAAAATGTCATCTTTCCCGCTAGCACGTCTGATTTTTTTATTGAAGAAAGAAAATAGACAGGCTACGCATGTTTTCCTTTTGGAAGTATGTGTCCCATTGCAAAAATGACACATGGCCATTTCCTGCTAGCCCTTTCGTTTAGAATAATATGAAATAAAATGATGCAGGCACATGGGGAGTGGCCATGATGTAGCCACGTTACTTAATGATAGTAGTTCATCATTTTCTAAAGGCGCCAACTATCTTTACCAAGGAGAACAGGCCCATCAATACACAAGAAATGTAGCTAATGCACAATATCATGTGTGAATAAAATAATAAGGAATAGAAACAAACAAGCGCATAGGGAACAATGGTGATCAGCTCGTGACAATTGAATGACTAGCGTAAAAACCTAATTTTGCACATGCTTCAAAAGTTAATTTAAAAAGGGGGGAACTCCTAGGCCAATGGGAACTTGAACCTTTAGAATGA
>VDFB02013857.1:0-10678 GCA_007258455.2 Sequoia sempervirens | reverse complement strand
TAGGCTCCCAAACTTCATGGATTCAAGCACAAATCTCTATATGATCAAGCCTAGGCGTCCATTATGCTCATTTCTTTGCAGGTTGATGGTTTGAACAGCAATAAGCTCTCCAAGGACGAATTTCTCAGATCTGAAGGAGGTTTTCATCGTTCTTTGTGATTTTTCGAAAATCAGTGACAGGGAAAGTTTGTCTTCTCAGAGGTTGCATCCAGCAGAATATTTTTCCAAGAAGGCAGCAATAACTTCCAATCTTCCTCTTGTCTACTTCCTCTCTTCTGTCTTAAATTTCTTGCATGTCATAGAAAACAGCAGGCTATCACAGATCTGGCCAATTGGGTATGATCAGCATAATTTTCCAGTGAAACCCATCTCTTCAAATTTTCCAATCAAATAAACTTGCTTCCCTATTTTTAGGATTTTTCCGGAAATCCTTTAACTGTAATCTAAAGAACTAAGTTTGTTCAAAGATTGAAGCAATTTAACACAAAACCTATGTATAGATTTTTTCCGAAAACATACTTCTCGGCAGTGGCTACTTTGTGTTTTCAGAAATTGTCTGAACATATCCGTGTTTACAATCAACGATCGAGTTTTTTAGAATATAGTACTCTTAGGTTGAAATCAAGACCAAAATGGTCCTACTTCACGACTTTCTGAAAACACTTGACACAGACATGCACCAAGTGAAGCTCATAGTCAAGATGGACGCCTTGGAAGGTGTAAATGACATCACCTTTCAAACGGATAGCCAAATACAGAAGGTAGTCATTCTAAACACAGAGCCGCCACCGGTTACTACCACACTACCTTCCACATTCCATGTCACCAAGTTGGAAGACGCAACTGCAAAGAAGATCAAATATCAAAAGCAGTTTGCAAGAGGTAGAAAAAGTCAACGACTGGTCAAAGGAGTTGTTGACTCAAGATGATGAGGTGTCAGACACTTGAGGACGTCCTACCCTCCAAATGGCATTTATGATACTTGAAGTTGACTTGATGCCTCTTTCCAAGTCAACTCAAGAAGGCATTAAATATAGTTGGAGTTAACTTGATGACCCTTTCCAAGTTAACTCCACATCCCACAAATCATGAGTTATCAGATCCCACTAATTAAGGGTGTCTAATTGACTTCCATAATTTGTGGATCTCAGATCTCCACTGATTAAGGATGTCTATTTTTGAGGGATACTTTGTATTAAAGTTCACTTTTAGTCTTGTTTCAGTTGTAGTTTCCAGTTTACTCTTTGTTTACTTTCGCCAATCAAGTAGCTCTTCAATTAATCAATTGCCTCTCTTTCTAGGAATAAATCTTGCTAATTGATTGGCAGAACTCACAGCAAATCAAGGAGATTTTGGGGTTGCCCACTCCTTTGAGTTCTATAAATAAGAGCCGTGGGCTCATTGTTTGTTTAACTTTTACTTGCTTTGCAAAATTGTTGTGCCATTGTTGCCAACAGCTTTGAAAGCGAATATTTGTTCACTCTTGGATGAGAGTTCGTTGGTTGATTGTAATTGTGCATGATTTCGTGCCTTTGCTATCCCAACCTTTGTAATTCGTTGATGAAGCTTGAAGAAGAATATCAAAAGGCGCTTGCATTTTGATCTACCTATTTGAGTTATTTCCACGTCTTGTATCTAATAGCTTGTTGTTTCATTTCCCTCCTCGGATAGGGGTTCCTCCTCCTTGGATATTTGTCATTGACAGTTATCGTTTGTTGTTGTTTAATGTATTGTCCTTCAACCTATACTTCGGATAGGGGTTCCTCCTCCTTAGCAAGTTTGTCGGCCAAAACATTGTTAATTTGTTGTTTCTTGTAAGTCGTTTACTAGCCCATACCTCGGATAGGGGTTCCTCCTCCTTAGCAAGTCTCAGATCCAGCTTACCGTAAAGAGTGGTTGCTTGTACCAACCTTATCCCAGCATATATCCGAGAGTTCAGAGCCTCGGCCATATTCTTAAGAGACAGCGAATTCAGGTGATCCAACCAATCCATTCCCGCTCCTACACCCTCATGCTCTGTTTACCTTGAGGATATTGGATAGATTAAAATCTAGAACAGTCGTAGTTAAGATCTTCAGAAACCAGAGAAAAAGCTTAGCTGTAGCGCATTGTGTTTGTGCACCCTTGTATCCTACCGCTGAAGTACAAAAAGATAGGAACCTTAGTTTACCATTCCCTTCCTTACGCATTGCTTTTAGGAGAGAGGGACTTCTCCTCTTTAAATAACAAAGAAGTGTTGCAAAACATTTAAAATAGTTGAACGTTTACAATCAGCACTCCAGAGGTGCTAATTTAAACGCCAACACTCTCTTAATTTATTATCTCAAACTCAATCAAAGATTACACTTTTAGGACAGAAAATGGTTTGGAAAAGGACAATCACACAACATGCGATCAACCAAATATACTTAACACATATTGAACACAAGTACCTGAACAACAAAAATGCAAGAAAACAACTCAGCGTTTTGCTATAACAAGTATGATTCAAGAACATATACTAAGTGAACAAAGTTGTAGGCTTTCGAGCTTAGCATTCTACTACCGTGAAGTAAAGTTAAAAACTAATGAGCAAAGGTTGCTCTTATTTATAGAAGCTCAATGGAGTAGGGAACCCAAAGTCTCCTTGAGTTAACATTTAGTTCTTGCCAATCGGCAAGATTTATTCCTTTGTCTAAACAAATGTAACCTAACAGTTAACTGGAAAGACTACTTAAGTTAACTGATTCTAAACTATAAAGAACTCCAATGTACAAAGGTGTCTCCAAAAATAGACATGCATAAAAGGTGGGACAGCGAGTTAACTTGGAAAAGGCATCAAATTAACTACTATGTCAAATGCCATCTTTGGAGAAAGGTAGGACATCCCAACTGGTAGTTCACTGGTTGCTGTAATGACCCCTTTCTCGTGGAAATACTTAAACCTGAATCTTGTATGCAAAGTGTATCTCCAAGGGACATTAGAAACGTTAGAGATCAATAATTCCAGTAATAGCATCTAATATGATCAAAGTTGATATAATATTTCATTCTTGTCAAAGGATTATTCACTTCCTCCTTATCGCTTACTATGAATGATTCTTCTATAATATATATTTCATTAGCATGTATTAATCGTCTTTCAAGATCCCACAGATGGAATTCTATTATTCCATATACACTCATCAATTACCAAAATACATTTATCAACATATGAACTATATAAATAAACATATTATATTTGATATAATTATATTTATCATATAATACTAAATATATATGTCCAACACCCTTCATTACTAAATTCTTATTTATTACCCAAGCATCATAATATCTATATTTGAATATACATACTTTTTATTTATATTTAACCCTCACACTATATTTACATATATTCATACACACTTAAATATAATTATAATTCTCAACTGAAATCTTATCTGATATCTACTATTTTACTTACATATGATAGTGCTTACCCATCATTTAAAATTTATAAACACTTACCCTTGCATATCATGTATATTTATATATATTTATTTCTTATATATATATATGCATATATATTTATACATATATACATGTGCTCACATTATATTTACTCACACATTCTACATAAATCGGTAGGTACCTGAATTGCTGATTCCTTGGTGCAGAATATATTTCAATATTCTTTCTTTGCTTCTCCTACTGCTCATCGATTTCCTGTCTTCCTTGGTGAACAAATTGTTGAGAGTATTTTTATTCGATGATTCCTTTGTCAGGAATATATTCTTCTTCCTTTATTCCATTGTGCCTCTTCCCTATATTCTTCTTTCTTTACCTCCCCACCTCATTTGTATCATAATTTATATTTTATGACAAGGGGAGTCTTTGGTAAAATCCGATTAAGCTGACTGCCTTTAAATGTTTTTCCTGTCATCTTTCTTAACTCTCGAGATTACATGCAACAGTCTGTAGCTCATGGTGGCGGTGATGTACCTTATGTATTATTGAATTCTCTTGACCCTTTGAAGTTTGAGGCTAAAGACAAATATCATATTATTCTACTTCCAGCCACGAGAATGTTTTCTTTTCTTTTCTTTTTTCATGCCTTTCACTTCTCATGCGATCACATTTTATAAAAGGACCATTGGGTGCTTCATGGTGGAGGGTTGCGTCCCTAATGTTGCAGTTGTCGATAACTTTATATGAAGTATATTTTATTGTTGTTGTTTTAAATATAATTTAATGTTTGTAGTATTATATTATTAAAATATTTACATTGTTTATTTATTTATTTATTTGTTGTTCTATTTAAATTATGATTTATATTATTATATTTTGTATTTTATATTGGTAGTTTATTTCATTTACAATTTATAATATTATATTTGAAAAATAATTATAATATTATCTCAAAATTATATTAATAATATTAAATTGTAATTACTTACATTCTTATTTTGATATTTATTTTATTTGTTTTATGTTTGATAATTATCATCTTTGATAATTATAGTTATAATAATGGCAATTAGTTACATTTGATTCTTTGATTTGTATTTCAATATTTCAATTTTAGCCTTATAAGTTTGGGGACATGACAGTTGCCATCTCGAGCAATCATCTCCTCCAAGAAGTTGCTAACTGCCTCATCATCTGGAGATCGTCACATGCCTCAACTGTCAATTTACTGCTTGTCAGCAGTTTGAGCAATCCTGGAAATATCTGCACACTTAAACTGGCAGTTTGCTGATTGGTAACTTTGGTGGCTCTGTAACTAGAGTGATGATCTTTGTTTCTTCTACAACTTTATGCTTCAGACGCTTTTCTTGATTTGAGTTCCAATAGTATTAAACCCTCTAAACTGGCCTTGAAAGGCTATCAGATATACGAGGTATGAAACCACATGGAATCCGTGGACTTTGAGTGTCTACGCCTATCAATTTGTCCAAATCAACCACTGGTTTAACTCGATGTAAA
The DNA here is from genome assembly GCA_007258455.2 of Sequoia sempervirens. Classification (NCBI taxonomy): domain Eukaryota; kingdom Viridiplantae; phylum Streptophyta; class Pinopsida; order Cupressales; family Cupressaceae; genus Sequoia; species Sequoia sempervirens. Next base: position 5,734 of record VDFB02013857.1, on the reverse strand, counting down.
TCGATGTCAGCTGTTCTCAGAAAGTCATGAAGCAAGACTAATTTGTTCTTGAATTCAACTTGGGAGAATTATTCATATTCTAAAAATCTGGAAGATTGACTAGGCACATGACACTATTTGAACAACTTTTTCTGCGGAGGCTAAAAATAGCTTCCTCGAGGGGCAATTTTTACGAAACTTTCTGCGACATGGGTTTCATTAGGAATATCTTTCTGAATGGACCCAAAACATCAGAAATTTGAAAAAGTGACTTTTCCTTGGACATGCAATAACCCCTTGGTGAATAAGTTGCAAAAGCTATGTAGAAGCTCCAAAAGCTATTTTTCTCGAAAAATTGTGGCACATGGGTTTTGTAGGTGCCCCTGTGCTAAGAAAACCCAGTTCGTCAATTTTTGAAAAAGGTGACTTTTTGCAAAAACCCTAAAAACTAGGTGCAACAGGGGTATTTTTCCAGAAAATTCTGGCACGTGCATTGTGTGGCCAACACTATGTTGAACGAACCCAGAAGGCCAGATCAGTAATAAAATGGAGTCTTCCTGGACATGCAAGAAAATCTAAGAAAAGAATAGAAGAAATTTGAGGGGAGAAGCTAGAAGTTATAAACAACTACCTTTGAAAATGACGCCTAGAGATGAAGTCTTGTGAAAGACGTCCTTCTGTGCAACCTGATCCTCGAACTACGAAAAACACTATAAAATGGCTTCCATTAGATCCTTCAAATGGCATTGGAGAGAAAATATTTGTGTTTTAGCTCTTCAATGTGCAAAGAATAATGAAGAATGGATGCATAGGCTTTGATAAATCTCAATTTGGAGTTGCAAGCATTAGTTAGGGCATCAAACCCTGATTGAGGAGTTATCTCGCATGATGGACTATTAGCTGAAAGAATCTCCACCAATTTTGGGATGCCTAGGCTTGAGAAAGTCTTCAAAATTTGCAATTGGCAGTTGACTTTGGACGCCACCTTGCTAGTGTTAAATATTTTCAACTTTTGCTTGATAGATATCCTCTATTTGATCATGAATCTGGTCGTTTGATTGATCGTGAAGCCTAGCTAACAGATTCATTGTGGAGTTCGTTCAACTCTGAAGAGATGTTATTGGAAGCTGCAAACCTTGAAAACTGAATCTGATGGCTCAAATCCTTGGGCGCCTTTTGCCAGATGGAATGGAAAACCAGTTCAATTTCGGAAAGGATGGTTGGTATTGCAAGTTCTAGAAGTTGATTAAGAGGGCTCAAAAGTTTGGGCGCCCTTGGCCTACAAGGGTGCATTTCACATTTTGAGCTGTAATTTTCACTTTGCAACCTTCAACAGGATGCTCCAATTCGGCTATCATTACTGGGAGCTTGACTGCTCTGATGTTCATGCTGACAGATTCATTGTGAAGACCTATCAAAATGGAGGACTCATTGGGATCTGTATCTGGTGAAAGCTGCATCTGAGGTCCCAAAAAGTTGAGTGCCTTTTCCAAGAAGGGTGCTTTTTCCTTAACACAGCCAATTTTTCACGTTTTTCGACTTGTCTTGACTTTAAGCATTTCGCACTTGATCTTCATTCGTGAGCGTTTAACAAGTCCCGTGAGCTAACTGTTGGGTTCATTGCGAAGCTAGAAGGACTCTGAGCAGATCTCTTGAAGAAGACAACTGCTGAAAACCTCATCTAGTTGACCAAAAGGTTAGGCACCCTAGCCTGCAGGGGTACATTTGCTCTTTTGACTTTCATTTCATCCTCCGTTTTACGTGTTTGTTTGATCAACAGCTACTATCGTTTGATATGTCCTTTGAACTAGCGAACATATTCACTGCGAAGATGGGTTGAAGTTGGGAAGATCACCTAGAGATAACAAACTCAAAAATTGGCATCTGATGGGTTTTATTCTTGGGCGCCCCTGGGCTACAGGGGTACATTTTCCATGATAGAATGCCATTTTTGATGACTATTGACCTTCAGTATCTTCCGCCTCTACCTTCGTTTTTTGGTTTTTGACAAATCTGTTGGACTTGCTTGACGATCTGTCAAAAAGCTAGCATAATTCTGAAGAAGACAACTGGTTTTGCAATTCTTAACAACTTCAATTGGCCTCTTGAATTCATGGGGGCCCTTGGCCTGCAGGGGTGCAATTGGCTCCAGAGTTAGTCATTTTCGATGATTTTCATCCCTTTCGAGCTTCACATTCACCGTGTCGTTGTCTGCATTGACCGCAATCACCGTCTATCAATCGCGCTTACCGTCTACATACAACACCAACACCAACCATTCACGTGTTTGTCAAGTGCGTCATTTCCATTGTTGATGTGTTGACTATGTCTGTCGTTGCGCGTGCATGATCTACAAAGCTTCCAACATTCCTTGCGCTTTCTGTTCACTATGTTGCTTGACTGGGTTAATCATCGAAAGCGTTCACCGTTGTGATTGCATTCACCATTCTGCGTGTATGAACATTTGAAAAAGTTGACCAAGGCGTTGGTTGTCAAGGCATCTCCCTTGTAGCAAGGTGTGCATCTTCCAAACATAGAATATTTTTGGCATTTTTCAATTTTTGAAATCCCCTCTATCATGAAGCATCTTTTCGAGCATCTTTCGCCATGGATTCTTCCTTGAAGCGTTTGAGGCTTAGATCTTGATACCTAGCACTGGCCATCTGCCATTAATGGCCTTGGAGGTCCTAACTTTTCTCCTAAAAAATGAAATAGACCCACTAGAGCAAACTTGACTTTCTTATGATTTTGACTTGGCCAGTGTGATCATGAATTGAAATTATCCTATCAAAATCATTTTGAGTCATTTCTGGAAAGGTCCTATTTTTTAGGGTTTTCCTAAAAATAGGGGGTCTAAAACCCTAATTTTTGAAATTTCTAATATTTGCAAGTATCCTCTTGACAATAAACCCACAAAAATCCCATGCTTGGTTTGACCTAAAATTGATTTTTGACGAAAATTTTAAAAGATTTAGACCATTTTTATCAAAATGCCTTATTGAACAAAAAAAATTTTGGGGTACAACAGATCTATAGCTTCATATTTTCATGTAAATCAATATATGACAGTCAACCATTTTGAAACAAAGTTGTAATGCTGATTACTGAACCTGCTATGTATTTCATTTAAAATACTGTGTTAAATATTTGCAATGGAATGGAATGTGTTTGACAAAATGGAACATCTGTCAAACTGAAAACAAACAGAAAAATAACATTCAAATTAGTAAGGGTCTTTACAATGGTACCAAAGATAATCTTCCTACCAACTTGTCTATTTTGGGTTGCAAGTTTGGTTTCAAAAATTTCAGTTGCATGATTATTTATGAATCCAGAGGACAAGGTCTACATAACCTACAGGAGTAGAAGGGAAAGAGAGAGAGCATTTGGTAGTAAATTTGATTTGGAGTCATCAAAAGAAGGTATGGGTGATAAGTGTGAACTGCCTGAAGGTAGTACCTTGCAAATTTTAAATGACCTTACACGGGGTTAACAACAGATAATCCAACTCGTCACTCAATTGATGGCTAATTGCAATAATGTTGGTAACAACGGTACAGGAGATACTAATGGGTATAATGGTGACAATGGAAACAACGGGAAAAATGGTGAAGGGAGTAATACTCATATTCCTGCTCAAAGCCACACTAGGGCAACAAGTAGGGAGACTCCTAGAACCCTTATTCTTCAATTTTTGGGAGGACAATAGCTGGTAATCAGGGACAGCAAGTACAAGGTGAAGGATTTACAGATTATTTGAGGGAGTATCAGTCTCTTGGTGATGAGTTTCATGCAACGATGACTCTACAAGGTTTTTTGTGCTATAAAATATAGGAATAGGCCAAGGGAGCACAACAAGGGCCCTGAGAATCAGGATTTGCAACGTAAGGTTGGGAAACTATCTATCCCTTCCTTTGATGGTTCAAGCAAATGTACTGTTATATCATGAATTCAGAAGTTGGACACCTATTTCCAACTCAACCCAATGTTGGAGTCTGAAGCCATTAAGTACGCTACATTACATTTAGAGGATTGAGGCCCATGAGTGGTGGTACCATGGGTTAGTCACCTTGTTGCATGCTAGCATCACATCCTATTTAGACTTCACTCAGAAGTTGATGGATAGATTTGACATAAAAGACCCAGAACTGCATTTCAGGGAGTTGGCGCCACTCAAGCAACTTGGTACTATGAATGCTTACATTTCTGAGTTTCAGAAACTCTCAGTTATGGTATCAAATATGTCAGAGCACATATTGATTATACTTTTCATTGAGGGTCTATCTAAGCCACTACGTGGTTGGATTAAGGCTTTCAAACCAGTCACTACAGGATTCTATCATTCGAGCACATGATATGGAGAACTCAGTGCCTAAGAGTAAATTTCCATCCAAACCATTCATTCCTCAAAAGAACAAAGACAAAAACCCTGTTCAAAAGGAGTGGCCCGGGAAGGATAAGTTGGATGATGAGGCTCGTAGGTAGTTGAGGAGGAAAAAGCTTTGTTTCAACTATAAGGAGGCTTGGGAGCCTGGACACAAGTGCATAGGAAAGAGCAAAGTACATTACATTGAGGTTCTTTCCGACTGTGAGGATGATGGGGAGGCATAACAGTTACAGGGCAGCGATCATAGCAATTCAGAGGATGAGCAACCTCATGAGGAGACAGAGTGGCGCTATTGCCACTATATCAGGTACTCCAAAATTCAATTCATTCAAAGTTAGGAGAGTATTACAGGGGTAGCATGTTATTGTTCTAATTGATAGTGGGGCAACCCACAATTTCATAGACTCAACACTAGTGACCAAGAAGGGTATACCTATAGAGGATTTTGAGGGATTCAGTGTGATGGTGGCAGGTGGATTTAGCATGACTTGCACACAGAGGGTTCCTCGTCTGGGTGTGACATTAGGTAACTACAAGGTTACTGATGACTTTTATGTAGTTGACCTGGGTGATACAAATGCCATATTGGGTATACAGTGACTTCATTCATTAGGCAAGGACTCACAAAACTTCCAAACCATGGAGCTTTAGTTCAAGGCAACAAATCGTCAAAAGGTGGTGCTAAGGGGGATGGCCAATGGTTCTCTAAAGATAGTGTCAACTAAGCACATGGAGAGTATTTTTAGGCATGGAGATGTTGCTTGGGTAGTTGAGTGCTTGATTATATCCAAAGAGTCTCCATTACATCCAAAGAGTCTCCATTTAGTAGCCAATCATACCATGTGGATCTTCAGTCACTGTTGGGTAAGCATGACAGAGTTTTTGGGGAGATTCCTACAAGGAGACCTCTTGATAGAGGTTTCAAGCACACTATTGAGCCAAAAGTGAGAGCTAAACCCACCATAACCACTCCTTATAGGCATCCTAAGAAATTCATGGATGAAATAAAGAAGGTGATTAAGGAGTTGTTACACATCAGCCACATCAGACCTAGCTCCAGCCCATTCGCTTCTTTTGTAGTGCTGGTTAGGAAGGATGTAACAATGCGTATGTGTATAGATTATTGGGCGTTGAATAAGAAAACGATTAAGAATGGGTACCCTATACCCAAGATCAATGAGTTGCTTGATGAGTTGCATGGGGCGATGTATTTTTCTAAGATTGATCTTTGATCGGTGTACCATCAGATTAGAGTTCGAGAGAAGGATATACACAACACAGCCTTTAGATGCCATTACGGGTACTATGAGTTCTTTGTCATGCCTTTCGATTTGACCAATGCACCTGCTACCTTCCAGTCTTGTATGA